>NW_022261906.1:13538-50659 GCF_009602425.1 Actinia tenebrosa
TCCATCCATCCATCCATCCATCCATTTCTTTAGTCCTAAAGTCCTAAGTACTCCGCCAATTTTCATGTTTCAAGTTCAAAAATTATTCAAAATATTATTTCAATACAGTCAGTAATATACAGTAAATGGAAACGACAAAACTCCTAGGTTAAACTTCGTAATGTTGATAGCATAAAATCCAATTTATTTTATAGATCTTGAACCTTTGACGATGGTAAGTTTCTAAAATTGAACTCAGTTGAATAATACGACAGATAATAGCGGTTTGTGTCTGGCCGAAACCACGAGGCGCAGGAAAAAGCATTTTTGGCCCTAAGCTCCGTCACTAGGATACCTAGTCATCTCTTTGAGGTTATCTTTGCAAACGTAGCTTTTTGTTCATTTTTTTTTGTTAGCTTTCGTCTAATTATCTTTATTTTTCTGTTGGTTTTTCCTCCTTTTTTATGGCTTAATTGTTTGTCTGTTTGTTTCCTTGTTTTATTGCTTGATTGTTTGTTTTCTCGTTATTTTTGTTGTTGTTTATTTGTATCAGTTCTCTCTTGTTTGTTTGCGTATTTGTTTGTTTACTTGCCGTTTTCTTGTTTTCTTTCTTGTTTATTTTTGTTTGTTTGTTTATATGTTTCCTCGCTAATTAGTGGTTCACGTTTTTGCTTCGTTCGTATGTTTGTTTTCTGAGAAACCAAAGTCGAACAAAAACTGACACTCGTAATGCTTCATTTTTGTTACTTTGTGTTTTCTTGATTGGTTCAGACCGGAAATCATTTCTAACTGTCACGATGCTGCCATGCGTTACTTTACAGTTATCACGCAACTCCGTCAAAACCTGCTGTTTCGATTTTTATATGTAATCGATTTTCTCCACATTTCATAAAGTGATGAGTGATTGTGCTGAGCAAAACATAATTTGTCACAAATGCATTACTTTTCTTCTCAATTTCTTGTTTTTGTTTCGGGTAAATTTAGGCACAGGTAGCCCAAGCTTGGTTTCTGTGGTGTCCTGCTATAAGGAAATGTATGGAGATTCATCAAAAATTTCAATAAAATCATTGAAACGTTAAATAAGGCCTCGAAATTTTACCCGATCATTGAGAAATAGCACTTCTTTTGAACTGCGTGGTTATTTTTTGAATTTAGCCCGTTTTAAGATTTTTTCCACTACCAGTAAGAAATAAGAGAAGGTTGGAAACTCGAGTCCCAAAAGCGAACCATCACGGGTCTTTGAAACCTCGTACGTCTTCGAATTTCCTTTCCAGCGCCAAATTTTAGTCATGACCCTTCTCTCACATCCCTATAGAACCGAGAAAGTCGCATTAGAGACTAGTCTTTGCGTTTTTAAGCCATGAAATTTGCCTGTATTCACTTACTACCTCTCTTGTTCTGACCCGTACTTGGAGCTCACTGTACACCAGTTCAACGGATTTCTTTCGGCAACCGACCCGAGGTCACGCCGGAAGTCTTTGTATCGTAAATGCGGATTGGATTTGGATATAGTCTTTCTTCGAAATTATAAGTTAAATACTTTTGTATCTTAGGCCGTTGAAAAAAAACACTCACCATAATTTCGAAGAAAGACTATATCCAAATCCAATCCGCATTTACGATACGAAGACTTCCGGCGTGACCTCGGGTCGGTTGCCGAAAGAAATCCGTTGAACTGGTGTACAGTGAGCTCCAAGTACGGGTCAGAACAAGAGAGGTAGTAAGTGAATACAGGCAAATTTCATGGCTTAAAAACGCGAAGACTAGTCTCTAATGCGACTTTCTCGGTTCTATAGGGATGTTAGAGAAGGATTATGACTAAAATTTGGCGCTGGAAAGGAAATTCGAAGACGTACGAGGTTTCAAAGACCCGTGATGGTTCGCTTTTGGGACTCGAGTTTCCAACCTTCTCTTATTTCTTACTGGTGGGGAAAAAAATCTTAAAACGGGCTAAATTCAAAGAATAACCACGCAGAGCGAAAGAAGTGCTATTTCTCAATGATCGGGTAACATTTCGAGGCTTTATTTCACGTTCCAATGATTTTATTGAAATTTTTGATGAATCCCCATACATTTTCTTATAACATGACACCACAGAAACCAAGCTTGGGCTACCTGTGATTTAGGTCTTAAAAGAGGTTTCGCACCATCACGTGCCGGCGCCATAATCCAGCTTGGACTGCCTGTGGTTAGGTGGCAAAACAATGAAGTCCCTTCCCGCTAGGGAATTCTTTCTCATGTAAAACGATTGTATTGTTCCTGGCATCTAACATGGCTGGCGTCACTTGATGGTGCAAAACCTATAAAATTAGCATTTTTTCCCCCGACTATAAACCTCCCTTCAGAGCCAAGGACAGTGACGTAACTTCCCCACAAGCAAAAAACTCAAAATATTTTTCACGAATAAAAATATCAGCAAAATCCATGACGTCATATCATGCGACATTCCTTCGCACGTGATCTCTAACCTTGATTAAGATCTGTGTCATGCGCTTTTCCGGTAAGGTGACCGGAAGTTTCTAGACACGGTATTATGATTATCAACACAAGCATAATCTCATGTACAACGAAATCATCCTCAAAAAAACACTCACTTTCTACTTGTCGCGTCAAGGATTTGTTTTGAATGATTTTACGCAAGAAGTGCGGAGTTTTTGTTGATTTTTTCCTAATCAATTCATCTATTCATAAACAGCATTCAGAATTGTTGACATTATAGTTACCTCACCGGAACCCACCCAGACCATCCGGTAGAACGTGGCTGTTCCCCTTCAAGGCGAATTCTGGTTAGACGCCCACGTAATCTCTATATCCCAGACAATAATTTAGAATCTCTAAACTCAACTTCCTTATTTGTTATGCAGTTTTTTTCCTTCAATATAACCTTCCTAAATGAGCCATGTTTCCTCGTACACTCCCTCTGCGATGCTAAATTACCTTAGGCATCATCCAACCCCCCCCCCTACCCCCCCGAAAGTTTGTTCGGTTGAAACCGGACCAACCGTACCGGTGGCTACGGCCCTGAAGAGAGAATATCCCAGTGTAAAGGAATCAAGAAGCGTTTTGGACCTTACTTTATAACTTGCTTTCATTATTACTCTAGCTGCACGGTTTTGCAGCTTAATTGGCCGTTTAATCCATCCTATAATGTACTACAATAGGCGACAACGTTTTTTGAATATGGATTAGGAATTCCTTAAAATAAAGTGAAGGACTAGTGATGAGGAAAAAAAACAACTATTAATTGACTTACCTTTAAAAATATCTTAGTACGGTGCCGCTTTCTATAATCTAACTCATTCTGGCCTTTTATACTGGNCAATGATTTTATTGAAATTTTTGATGAATCTCCATACATTTCCTTATAACAGGACACCACAGAAACCAAGCTTGGGCTACCTGTGATTTAGGTCTTAAAAGAGGTTTCGCACCATCACGTGCCGGCGCCATAATCCAGCTTGGACTGCCTGTGGTTAGGTGGCAAAACAATGAAGTCCCTTCCCGCTAGGGAATTCTTTCTCATGTAAAACGATTGTATTGTTCCTGGCATCTAACATGGCTGGCGTCACTTGATGGTGCAAAACCTATAAAATTAGCATTTTTTCCCCCGACTATAAACCTCCCTTCAGAGCCAAGGACAGTGACGTAACTTCCCCACAAGCAAAAAACTCAAAATATTTTTCACGAATAAAAATATCAGCAAAATCCATGACGTCATATCATGCGACATTCCTTCGCACGTGATCTCTAACCTTGATTAAGATCTGTGTCATGCGCTTTTCCGGTAAGGTGACCGGAAGTTTCTAGACACGGTATTATGATTATCAACACAAGCATAATCTCATGTACAACGAAATCATCCTCAAAAAAACACTCACTTTCTACTTGTCGCGTCAAGGATTTGTTTTGAATGATTTTACGCAAGAAGTGCGGAGTTTTTGTTGATTTTTTCCTAATCAATTCATCTATTCATAAACAGCATTCAGAATTGTTGACATTATAGTTACCTCACCGGAACCCACCCAGACCATCCGGTAGAACGTGGCTGTTCCCCTTCAAGGCGAATTCTGGTTAGACGCCCACGTAATCTCTATATCCCAGACAATAATTTAGAATCTCTAAACTCAACTTCCTTATTTGTTATGCAGTTTTTTTCCTTCAATATAACCTTCCTAAATGAGCCATGTTTCCTCGTACACTCCCTCTGCGACGCGAAATTACCATAGACATCATAAAGCCCCCCCCCCCCCCCCCCCCCCCCCCCTTCCAAGCACGTGATAGGTTTTAAAACTGTTAGTTTGAGCTTAAGCTTTTTATGATAAAATTATCTAAAATTCTAACATATATTTAGAAGTTGATTAAATGAAATGATTATTCGTTAAGCCACCATGCGTATATCGTATGGTAGCTTCATGAATAATTTATTTTTTGGAACTGAAGGATTGACATACACCACAGGCAGCCTGGTAGATGTTCCGGGGGCGAGAGAGCAGGTTGGAAGGTGATTCAACGGAAGAACTAACTGATTGTATGATGAATAGATGACACGCTTGTCACGCTCATTCTTCTACTCCTCAGCGGTTTGCGCAAGAACCTCTCATACTTGTGATCACAGCAATGATAAAGGGGCAGGTTTTACACCGTGAAAAGATGAACAAACTTACTGGCGTCTTGGACGCTAGTCCTTCGTCGGAGCAAAGGAGGGAAATTTACCCTTTTATCATTACTGTTTTATTAGAAACACCGACGCAGCTCAACTAGTTTTTAGCTAGTTTTGGCTTCTCAGACTTTTGATAAGTTAAGAGCGCTCTTCATCGAAATGACATCGATGCTATTCAAACCGGAAACAGACAAGGTAATGAGTCAACAACTTCCGGTAAGATAAGAATCAATCACAATATCAGAAGTGCATGCGCGAGAAAAGTTCGTGCCTCTCGGCTCTCTAACATCTGTCATGTCTTCTCTGGAACCTGTTTGTGCGTCCCTATTACCATGGCTAATTTCCGTCCCCTAAACCCCTCCCCCACCCCCACCAGCCTACCTTGGTAGAGGATATAAATGGCTGTAAAAGAGCTATATTGTAATAATCACGTGCAAACTGCACGTCTGGGAAACTACTGGACCGGATTGCGCAGCTCTCGCTGGCAGACCGTGAAAATTAGACGTTATCAATCAAATCACTTGCGAAATGAAAATAAATGGAGAACTGGCAAGAGATTGGAATTTATTCGTATAGCTTTAGTTTAACTGCAATAAATCAAGGCACATCCCATGACCCCCCTGAACCAACAAGTACACGGTCACGGAACAGGTATTGCTGTAACGCTTTTTTCCTTCAAAATCTCACGAAATGCGAGACCATCTCTCTCCCTCTGAATCATTCTTCCTCGAAAAAATTGTTTGAAGAGTTACGAAAATTCAAGTAGCATGACCATTTTTGGTAAAAAAGCATGATATTTTTGGTAGAAAAAGTTGTAACAAAAATAACATTTTTAGTAAGGAGTGTAGATTGTCGAGGTAGTAACAACTTTACTACGAGCCAAAGCTCGGATCGTCCGCAACAATATAATATTTCAATAGTATCTATCAGTTTCGGCACCTCTGGGCATCCCTTGAGCACTTGAGATACGACATGTCCCCTCCCCTACATTTGAAGGGGGGAAATCCGTGGTAGATGTGACAAGGCACGTTCCCATTTTAAAATCAAAGCAGGGCCCAATTTGGGCGAGATTCTGAGAGGCAAGAACCTTAACCCACGAATGCTTTGTGAAATGCAACGAAACACCCAGATAAACAAATCAAAAACATTATTATTTTGCTTGGGTGGCCGAGAACCTAAAGTATTCCGAGAACAACACACACGATGAAGAAAGTTGATCTCGACGAGAAGTTCGCTTTGCAAAGCTGGCTGGAGCAGGGAGTCGGGAGGACTGACTCAAACCTGCCTTTGCCAAAGAGAAAATTTTCCTGAGTCTAAAGACAAAATATTGCCATTTCCGTAAATAATACCTAGCAAAAAGTCCCGAATCATATAAATAAAGCAAGATTATACAATAATAGAGCCCCGGCTTTAGATCCTGAACCCCAACAATGAAACAATCTTATTTCCGCCGGTGCTTTTGGAAGGTTTTTGCCCTTTTCCCCAACTTTATATTTCGATTTATTTCCATTTGTCTACAGTAAGTAAGAGTTGAACCTTGAACAATGTAGCCCAATGTCGTTTACAAATAGTTGGAACGATTTTGCAAAGAGTACTGCAGTGCCCTTGCATTCCCGCAAACCCCTTTCGCGAGACAGATAAGATAAAGATTTCTTGAACGAATACATACTATTTTGAGTCCGACTGACAAGAGATGGTTACTTTAACGAAATATAATCTCTAAGTTTCATTTTGAGTGGAGCTTGAGCCATTTTCCTCTTGAACCGAGCAGTTTAGTTTGTGAGTCAAAGGTTAATAAAAACCTAGTAAGCTTACACCGAACATCCTTTTGGTCTAAAATTATCTATATTTAGACCGAGATAATTACTTCAAATTCAATGTTTATAATCTTAACACAACATGAATCAATAAAATTGGTCATTATCTCCTTTTACAACGACAGTTCACAAGAAAATTGTTTTTGTAAATGAGAAGCTCTTCAGTATTGGAAAGAACACAATTGTTTACAAAGCCAAAATAGTCAGAGCATTCAAGGAAACCAAATATTCCAAAGGTATAAGATAAACAGATGTATGCATGTAAAAAAAACATTTTTGGAAGATTTTTCTGATACACGTTCGACCACAACACTGCATTATCGTATCAAAATATCTAGCTCAGTAGTTCTCTTACTTATTTCAAAGAAGTAACTCCTAAGTCTTTTTGTGTTAAATTTTTTTGGGGGGAAATTTTGTGCCTTCGAGAACGGCTTGTATTTCATTTTTAATCGGTCTTTTCTGGTGAATAAAAAGACCGGAAAAGGAGAAAAAACATATTTTGTGACGATTTCGAAATTGCTAAAGCTTTCATCGAGAACCGGAAATGCTACGACAAGCAGTGCTGCGTCAGTCTATATTACAGCATTCTTACATTGTGTCCAAAAAACCTCCATGAAAAATCACTGATTTTCATTCAACAGGAAGTTTTGGTGCATGTACATGTCAAACCGCTTTGTTTCAGTCTCTTCATAAACGATTTCTTGGGGGGTTTATTCGTAAAGCAAATGAATGGAAATTGCGCAAATTTTCACCTTGGCATCTGTTTGTATTTTGCCGTTTCGCTTTCGAGACGAATTGACGGAGACAAACGGATAGTGTGGTTGACAAAGAGCCTGGCTTCAGCTCTCTGAACTCCGCACCAGCTTGCCCTTTTTGGGCACCTATCGTGTGGAATTACAAAATAACTCCCGGCTCACATAGACCTGGGAAATTTTCTTTAATATGAACGAGTTCAAACGGTGTTCTTTTAGATGTTTCGAATTCTAAAACAATGGTAAAGCAAATGAGACGGTCTAAAAATGCATATGGATGAGCCTGAAGCGAAAGAAATATCATAACACAGCGCACTTCAGGGGTTTGCATCCCCACCCAACGTCCATGACGTCATGATAAAAACAAACGCTCCATAAAAGCCCTTTATGTGAAAATATTTCACCAAATCTAACTTCTTCAAAAGAGCCAGTTTGTCTACAAATTTAGTGAACTCATAAATCGGAGAAGATAAGATTGCTTGCGTTTAAAATAACCCTGATTGACAGGATAATATTTGAGTAATTCGTTGCGAGACAATAGATCGTAAGGTAATCAAATCCCTAATGTTTACCGTACTCTGATCAAGTATTGGCGTTTCGTTATGTCAGTCGTCGCCCCCAAGGCTAAGGGAAAATTCGTTCTTATTGGTCAAATTTGGTTAGAATCTGTCATGCTTTTAAAATTCTGCCAACTAATGTCACCGCAATGGTAAAGTTGGGGGAAAATGAAACCTTAGTGCGGCAACCGCCGAGCCAGCGCGAGCACCTTCCAGCACCATCTTGCTGCCGAAATCTCGTTTAATTCTCTCGTAAGCCTTTCTTTCTACCTTCACAATAGAAAACATAAAAAACAAGTTTAACTAAAGAACACAAGCTAATAGTTAAAACCGATTTGTTTCATGCTGCGCGAATTCAAAAACCTCGAGATTGAATAAACAGAGCAGACTTCAAATTAGAAAATGGGCATCTTTTAATTTAATAAATTTAGAAATTGCTCTACAGTTGTCGTATCATTATAAAATTATGCTTGAGAGCAAACGATTGTGTAGTGATTTGTAATCGAAAGAGTATAACTTATTTACATTTCCAACGAAAGGTTATTCTTCTAAATGGTATATAAATTAACTAAGTTACATTTTGCCTGCCTCAAGACCTTGTAAATAGAACATATATTAATAAGAAAATTATCTATCATAACAGTAACAAATATAGTAAGAATTTAAGGGGGCTTGAGTAAAGGGAATTTGTAACAAAATAGCCCTTATACTCAGAGTTAATTTTATAAGTTACAATAAATAATATATATAAATATATATAGAATAGAAAGAAACGAAAAGCCTCTAAATTGGCGTACCGTATCCATTGAAAGCCTTACACTGTACAATAGCAAATTACACAAATAGATATGAAAAAAGCATATAAAAGACTTAGCTCGGAAAAAAACTCATGTTTAACATAAGCTCTTCCACTTTGTTAATTTTTCCCGTTGCCTTCTCTTGATAAATAACTAATTTTATTTTTTTTCTATAAATGCGTAATATATATATATATATTCTCTACTACAAGACGATCATAAAAATAAGTTCAATATTATAATATTTCAACGTGCTTTATCACCTTAGCTGATTCACCAGACTTTGGGCTTGTTCTGTTTGGTTATCTCAGTATTATGCTTAGCCATATTGCTCTGTGTTTTTCCGAGTCAGAATGTTGCTGTTTCCTACTAGTTGTAGCCCAGCGTGTTGAAGACAGGCAGGCGACGACGGCCAAATGCATCGAACGCTTCAGGAGGAGTTGGCGGTAAATCATCTCTTTCTTCTTCCACTGTTTTCAAGGAAATCGAAGGAGTGAAACGTGGAGACCCTACAGCAGTGGTAGAAATCACTGGGGAATACTCTTGAGTTGGTGAGGGAAATTTGAAGACGTTGTTCACAGACGGAGAGCTAGACATTGGCATCGGCAGAGGACTGTCAATAGGGCTAGAAAGAGGGCTCTCATCGTTGTAAAAGGACAATGGAGAAGGCGATGGTGGTGTTAGGGATGTAGACAGTGGTGATAATGGATCAGTAAGTGGTGGAGATGGAGGTCCATTGAGTGGAGAAAGCGGTGGAGGCGAGCGAGGACTATTTGGAGGTGGGGCGCGCTTCTCTTCGGCGTTGTGTATAAAATGGCATCTCGGACCGTAAGGGCAAAACCCAATTGTATGAAATGTGCGACAAAGTTCGGTCTTGTATTTCGGGTGGCGAGATAACTGTCTAAGCTCATGCACACCGTGAGCAAACTGACATTTATCACCGTATTTGCAAGTACCACTTTCTTCAAATGGTCGGCACAACTCTGTTTTATAACGACTTGATCCTTGGCTGTTTCGTCTGGGATCGTCTTCAGACTGAATCGAAGTTGCGGTGCTCAAGCTCAGTGATCGTTCCCTTTGCTTATTACTTAAACTAGATAACGTTATAAGGTTGGTTGAAGTTTGTCGTGTCGTGGAATTGGTAGAATGTCTTCTCGGTGGTGCTACAACACGGCGATCATTCCTCGGTCTAAAATCGAAGGGGCTGCTTCCCAGATTTTTGTTGTTCTACAAAAGAGCAAGCAAATTAGCATGTTTATGTGATGTCTCTCAGGCTTAAGAAACTTTAAATGTAGTTATAATCACCTCAAACAAAAACCTGGTCTAAAACAGACGTTTTATGACCCATTGAAATCCACAAAACTATTGTTAGTTTCATTGAAATCGACTCACCTTGTAAACGACATCGTTAACATCGTAAAATGCTGATACGAGCGCAGTAGACATGGCCTCTTTCCGCGTCAAAAAACTCTAACTAGATACGATGTGACTCGAATGCCTTTTTGCTTCTGATTTGATCTGCTGAAATAACACACGGATAAAAATGTATTCTAGGAGGTGTGTGTCAATTTCCTGTCATAAATTGACATTGTTGTCATGGGGATCATTATCATATCCCACGTGGTCAAATTAGAGGCTGGGCTTGCGAGTACAGTCGAGTCATGTTATAGCTTTCCTCCAACATCAACGATTCACAAAAATTTTAAATAAACCTGATGTGAATGCTCATGTTAGTTTTTTGCCAGTACTCGAGTATCTTTTCTAGCATTTTAACCCGGGAAAAACTGGAAATATGCATGTTTTGCCATCAAAACCCCCCTTCGATGACTCGAGCGCCCTGCTGCTTCACACGTAACAGCAGGATGCTTTATGTCATGAGCAAATACGGGTGTCAATCTAAATAAATCTTTGATTATTTGTCCTTTAATATGCAAGTAGGTGCTCTCTTGTCCTTTATGACTCGATTTAAAACGTTTCATGATCATTCCCGTACGAAAACGTTCATGATTTCATGCAAGATTGACGAACGATTCAAATATTCGATAGTGTGCAATAAATTAACGCTTCGCTTTGGAAATTTGATAACTTCACGATTTGGATGATAGGTTGACCTGTCAATTTGGACTCTGTTTTCTTAGGAAAGAACAACACAGTCCAGAAACACTGTCGCGTTCATTTTTATACTTCTTGATCTGCGTTCTCGTGCCATATTTTCAATACAAGCTCGAGAGTTGAACGGCCGAACACACAATCGTTTCAGGGCATGGTTCAGTGATAAAGTTAGAGACTTAAAATGACGGTGCTTAGGGACCTTAAAAGTGGAAATTTGACCCCATTGTGTTCCTTAAAATAGAGCTGGTCTGTCGGGATAAGATTCCTTTGTACTCATGTCACACTCGAAGAACGTGATTATGCTAATATGATTAATTAGTAGAAAGCCAATCAAATGCAACCAAACGAATCAAAACAATGCAAAAATAACACAGAAAAGAYCAAGTTAAAATCCTTCTAAATGGCACATGTCACGAAAATGGAGGCCCATTTCTAAACCAAATGCTAAAGTTTAGTCCTTTGGTGTGATATTTTGAGGTGATTATGTCTTTAGTTTACGAAGCCGTTGTTGATATTGTATGCGTCATTCCTAGATATAGGACTTTACTTCAAGACGTCTCACTGATAACAATCATTCGCAGACTGATGCTTTTATTTTCCTTTTACACTCGGTGACCACGCTGTAATATTATACATCACCTCGACTTCATTTCAAGTAGTTTGCTATCGCTAATATAGTGAATGTTGATGCTTTGGTTGACGCTTTTAGATTTACAAAAGATTGCGTAAGAATACACAAAGTCATTGAAAACCTTCCGTTCAAAAGTTTGTTTTCATTTTGCATTTACGGTCGGTAGCTGCATATATGGATATGTTGCAAGCAAGCGCTTTGTTTACAAGTTTTTTTCCAATGCAGATTGTGTGTCGGCGTTTCCTTTTAAGTCCAAGGGGTTTTTCCCGCTCTTCTGACCTTTTCTGATATTCACAATTAATCTTCATTATTTTAGACTTTTGTGGTAGAATGCATCAATAGATTCTACCATATTGCAGACATAGATGAAGATGAATAGTCCAGAATAAAAATATAAACAAGTATCATTCACAAACAGATTTTTTGCCTTCAAATGAATTAATACCACAATACCATTAATGCCTCCAAGGTTTTTTATAATTTAGTAAAAGATCTAAGGTTGGATTAGCGAAGTTAAAACAATAATGAATCGATCGGAACAGACTGCACTCTGCGAGTATCGCATTTAGGAATCTAGTTTTTTAATTGACGGCTACAAAATTCGAGGCTCGATCATTCAACCGGTAAAGATATATTTTTTAATTGTGTTGTTTTTGTTATAGCAAGCGGCTCCCGGAAGGCATTCGTCTGGAAGTAGCTTAGGAATGAATGGATGAAAGTGAAATAAAGGAAGGAAAAAGGAAGAAAAATAATGGGATATTGAACAAATAGAAATGAACGAATGAACGAAAAACGAATGAAAATGACAATGAACGAATGAACGAATGAACGAATGAACGAATGAATGAATGAATGAATGAATGAATGAATGAATGAATGAATGAATGAATGAATGAATGAATGATTGATTGATTGAAAGACTGAATGAATGAAAAATATTGCTTTTAAAAGGATGGATGGATGAATGAATGAACAATAGTATCTTTGAGGCTTTCGCGTTCAGACATGATATTAAATGTAAGATATTACAGATAAAACGCGTAGAACAAACGAACAAATGAATGAATAAAATGAATGAGTAAATAAATAAATGAATGTAAAGAATGAATAATTAACTACAAATGAACGTCGCAAGATGAACAGCGTGTTGATTAGCCAGAACAGGATGTACAGTAATAATACGTGGTCTGATCCAACTAAAAACCACCTAACTATTTAATATCTTTGGCAAAACCTCAAAAACCTTTGCAATTCGATCTGCGGACACTGCGGGAAGATATCAAGAAATATGATATACAAGACGCTTATAGTGTATCTTTTGGTGGGAGGGGCACACAATATTGATCACCATCTGAAACACTTTTCTTTAACCTTGTCGAATTTGTCAGGGAAAACTAAAGAGAGTTACTGAGTTGAAAAATTATCACATAGGCCGATTCTGTAAAAACAATTTTTTTCGAAGTCGTACTTAATGATGTAAGAGAAGTATATTTGGAACTGATGCTGCAAAGGTATACATGACACAACGATGTCAGTGATGAAAGACATGTCTATCCACAACACGCTTGGGCGACCGCTTGGACCGCTTGCGAAATCGGAATTTTTGGATTATTTGGTAAGGGTGCCAAACACTTCAAACAATCAGAGTAAGATGTCTAAAGCCCCGTTTACACTAGCGAATTTTGCGGCAATTTTTGCTGCGATTTTTTTGCGATATTGTCCATAATAAATAATGGTAAAGAATTTACTTGTAAAGTTTTTTTTCAGGATACCAAGATTTTCCTAGACGAATGTCTCTTTTGAAGGATGAGACAAAAGATTTCATATTTCCGAAAAGTGCCACAAAAACTGCAGCAAAAATCGCCAGTGTAAACGGGGCTTATGTATCTGACGTGCTTGGAATAGGGTTTATGGGTACTATGAGTGCGCTAGGATTTAATCTTACGATCTTTTCACGTGGTTGGGTCTTCTTCGAAGAATGGACATATTGTGAATTCATTTGAAATCATTTCCTGCCACGCAAAATTTATCCAATATATTAAATAACAAGACGATTGTACATCTACGTGACATAATTCAAATGCGTATGTGTGTTAGGGGAAACTCCTGTTCTTAACGACTCGCAAGATATTTTGCCATTTACACTCTCTTGCTCAGTAATCCTCAAACGTTGTATCTGATAAGGCAAAAAGTAATATATAATATTCTAAAAAAGTAAAACAATACTCGTATTTTTTGAAAATACATTCGACTGACTAAAAGGGGGCGTATCCCCAGGAGGCGTGGTAGTATCTCCGCACTGCAATAATCTGAAAGAGCTTCGTCAAACCTGGTTAAAGACTGTCCCACTTTTTGACCATTCAGAGGTCTAGAGAGATTGGTATTATCACAACTGACTAAAGCGAAGCCTTTTGCGTCGGTGCTCTCTGAAGTAGGAAGAGAGATGAGCAAAAGTTAGCCAGGGGAGGGTGGGGAAGGGAGGGAAAGAGAAGATAAAAGAGAACAGGAGGAGGGGAGGGAGAAGAAAGGTAACGAAACAATTTTAGACCCATCAAAACATCGATTGGGATACCTGTGTCATAAACTTGCCAGTGTCGTGTAATACCTCATCACGAACCCAATCAAGGCGATAGTATCAATCAATCAATCAATCAACCTTTATTAACGTGTCAATGTATTTAGTCTCTAGAGACTAATGGGGGACAAAGAGTATTTTCCCGAATCAAAGTGTTTGGCACTCAACCCCTCTTATGTCGAAATCTCCTTGCCTTTAGGATGAGCAATATCTAAATCTAGAACCATTTCCGCTTACACGGGCCCTGCCTTTGCACGTTCCTTTCCAGCTTGAATTCTCTTTTATAACGATCCACAGCTTCCCCCACATCTCCCTTAAGTTGGCCACTCGTTTGTTACTTTGGCGGGCTACCTGTGGTGTATAGAGAATATTTTGACCAAGGGAGATTGAGAGCTAGTCTCCTCGTCTTCTTCCCAAGCCCTCTTCTTATTTAACATACAGGGATCATAAGAAATGAGATATCTGAGAATAACACCAATAACTGAAAAGTATCCCGAAAGTCTGATATATAAAGCATGTAATAGTACTAGTTCGAACTGGTTCATGCTAAGCTGGCACCAAGCAAAACTTACTTTACTTCTGTTGGTTCAAAGTACCCAGAACGCGCAACGTGTGGGGACCAGTCGTAGAGCCCATTTCCAAGATGTCGTGACCAAGTGAATCACTAGCGAGGCTACGTGCAAAAATACGCTTGGCGTCTTATTTTTCACAGACGGCTGAACAATATACCATTCAGTTTATAAACAAAATGTCACTAACAAAACTTTTCAAGAACATTTTTATATTTACGATACGATAAACTTTATTAAGAGGGTGACATAATAACGTGAGCTATCTAACTTACAGCCCTCGAACTGCGATGATGAGCATGATGCACTTGGACATCTCGGAAATGAGCTATTGCATTCTTGAAATGACAGCACATAGAGACGATTGTTAAGGGTCTATGATCTATGTCCATCCTAGTCCTTGACGTCACCAATATAATCTGATCAGAAATAACCGCAATAAAATATCTGACTCTATTACAAATAGAGACCCGCTTTACCCAGTAACCATTCGAATTCCTGTCTGAGTCTTCTGGATGAAAAGAAAACAGTGTGTTCACACGGGAGAACAAGAAAACTAAATTAAAGAAGCTGAAGGGCACGGACCGGCTTATTCTAACAAACGAATACCACCATGACCAAAGCTCGATTTCATTATCTTACTAGTCAGTATGCCATGATTCTTTGCACGGCCTTTACCGCTGATAATGCTTCTATTGTTTCTGTACCTGCACGAAGAAGCAGGCTATGATAGCTAGATTCAGATATGGGCGTCTTCTGTTCTGTTGTTTCTTTTTGTTGTGATCAGTTAGGCGTTTCAGGAGACTGAAGAGGAATTCCTCAGGGTGGGTCCTTTTCCTTTTAAAACAACGAATTTCTTTATACTCTTGGCACAATTCTTTTTTCTATATATACATATTGTAGAGAATATATAAAAAAGTGGTATTCAAAAATACCTTACTTCTTGCTCCTCCTAAGTAGACAATCTTAAGGTCGTCCCGTAGTCACGAAACATTGCGTGACGACGTGACGACCCTAAGGACTGCGCATGAAGCTAATGTACTGCATGACATCTGGCATGACATGTAGTAGGCCGATAGTAAATAAAGAAATGGTACTCAAGGGATTGACAGTTGCTTTTAAATTGCAAAAACCCCAGATTCATTCGATATACAATAACTATATATTAACTATCACGAAAATGAATTTCTTGATTGATGTATATCAGTTTAACAAAGGCGCCAGTAGCAAGGTATCGGTCCGAGGGGGCAATGTACCGTTTTCGCGCCAATGCACACGCGCACGCGTTTCATATTTAGAGTTTCCCGCCATATCTGCAGGTTTAGTAAAGCTTTTTTGGGTGTTCCTTATAAATGTTTAGTTTCTAGTTATTGATATTTTGAATACACTGAGCATTGCATTTCTGGCCTTTTTCGAGAATAAAGAATATTATGCATGAATCAACCGGAACAAAAGGCGTGTAAGCGTTTCAGGTTTTGCGGAGGAAGGACGAAAACCGGAGAACCCGGACAAACCAGAGAAAAACCCTTAAATCATAAGAGAAACTCGAAAAACTCCACTTGCATGTGATGCCGAATCCAGGAATGGAACCCGAGACTCGATACTCCAGAGGTAAGAAGCAAGTGAACTACCCTACTTCACCCTTGATTCCCCTCCGTTGCTTGCTTTGGCTGGGTTGGGCTTCCTGACCTACTGGTCAGCGGAGTCCTCCATTACCAGGTGTTGATGTCCGCCATATTGTTTACTTCAGTCTTTGACAAAGAGCGAAATTCAAGGCGCATTTAAACCTCGTAGGACGAAACAGCTCTAATATAATTGTCCAAAACACAAAGCCAACTAATTGGAATCCCACAGGGATAATATTAGTGCTTCCTAGAGTCAAGCCTGGAGGTGAAAAACGTAATTTTGGAGACCCCTAACGAGTACAGCTGTGCGAGAAGTATTTGTTGTTGAAGTCTTCGTCACCGAAAAAAAATAGAGACTCCTTTTGCTGTTTTATTTTATGGCTTAAAAAGGGTAGTTTTCGAATAGTTTATTAACGTTAATGCTGGCCCAATGAGCGAAGAAGGCCAAGATGTTTTGGTTTTAGCTTCACACGACATAAATGACAGCACAAGCATCGCTTCGTGTGGACAAACAGAGACAACGACTACAAATGTCCTAAACAAGCTACTCGCAGGGACTAACAGCTCTGGAACAAGCGCTCCTAACACCTATATTCTTTATATTCCTGGGTTTAGGAAGATAGAACCTAAACCTGGGTTGAAGTTGAGGAGGGATGAAGTTGTGGAAGAGAAAGAAGCGTCCATCAAGGAAAGCAAGCAGATATCTTCTGGGAGGTGGGTAAAACATACACTGGTGATATAAAAATCGTTTATCTTACAAAAAAAAAGCATATGAATATAGTGGTATCCTCTCTTTTTAATTTTTTTCACAGTTTTCTATTCTCATCCCACTTCTCATTCAATATTTCAATTAACAGTTTTCTATGTACTACAAAATATAATACTTTTTTGTTGTTGTTGACCTCATATGATAAACTTTGTCATATTCTTGGATGAATATTACTTCATAGCCTCCATGATCGTTGATTTCAGCAAAAGATTGGGTCCYGGCCCATTTTAACATATTAACCAACATATTGGCCATATCTTGCTACAGCAGAGTCTCTATATGAAAGCCAGTCTGAGGGAATCATCAAGCAGCTGCTTACTGTGCGACTACACCAATCAAGGCCTCCCAGACAAATTTTCATACAAATTAGCCAATCATGATCGAGTATTTAAGCAATAGAATCTATACAAATTTTCACATTTTCCTCTTTAACATCATATATTTTACTTTATACGTGTATATATACAGTCAGTGTCATTTAACGTTGTCCACCGTAAAAAGACATTTACACATTTAGACTAAAGTGAGCCTGAACTTTAATGTAAAATTCAACTCGTGAATCGAAAATCCAGAATGCCCCGACCATTTAGTAGTAAGGATTTAAGATGGAGAATGGTATATTTCAGCATTTGTTTTATGCCTGAACGTTCAAAGAAACACGTGATATTTCTTTTAGTCTAAACGTGTAAATGTCTAAATGTCTTTTTTTCGGTGGACATCGTTAATGACATTGAGTTTAAAAGCAGTTTAAAATCCAGAATTCACTACATTTCATCTATTATCCAGCATTAAAAATGTGATTTGTGAATTTGATTTAAAATTTGTTTGGGTGGCCCTGGTTGATGTAGTCGCACTTTGTGTACTTACAGAAAATTTCATACCCCACCCACGGGGGAAATTGGAGAAAGAACAAAATTACTGTTTGTATGAAAGGAAATTGGATGTTCTTGGGGGTAGGCTGTCCTTTTACAAATTTCCTTAGTGGTGGAGGTACAGATATTTTCTGGAACTGCACATTATATTATTGTATATATTTTTATTTTTGGTTGAGTAAATAGTGTAATAAATAAACAAATATTTTACAGATTTCTTGGAATAAACGCGACCAAGAGAGGAGTAAAAACCTGTCCAATATGCTTGAATAAGATTGGATACCGAGCCAAGCAGTGTAAACACTGTAGTCCATCCAAGTTAAGAAACCCAAGAAAATCAAGGCTACAAACTATTAAACCTCTGATCGGCAAACAAAATGAAAGTACAGAGACTGAAATGGTTGATATGGTGACCAGACAGCCACACCCAGTTGTGTGCACGGCAGTTCAAGGGAGTCAGCAGAGGCTCGAGGAACCAAAGGTAACCCATGATGAACCTTGTGCGTCATTAGGTGAGGAACAATCAGGACTCAGGGGACCCCCCATAGTATCACAAAGTGAACAGATAATGACATCAGAAAATCAACATGTATCTGAAATCACTATGATAGCACAGGGGGAGCAGTTAGTGACGTCAGGAGAACAACAAGGATCCAAGGCCTTGACACCACAGGGAGACCAACAAGGTCTTGAAGGTATTTTACATCAGGGACAAAACCAAGATGAGTCCCTAGAACTAGATAAACCACAGGGTACCCAATATGAGCATGTTGGCCAATTAACAGAACATGGTCAACAGAATCGTGTTGTTGATGAAGTTGTAATCAGTAATGTGACAGAGGTCGGTACTTGCAGAGGTGACAGAATTGACAAAACAAACCAAGAGGTTGTCGTCACCAGTGAAAGCCACGACGACATGGTCAGTCAAGTGTTTATTTCTAGTAAATTGACCCAAAACAACCCCTCAGCTATTCCTTCTGGGAGGATTTCTTTACAGGACTTGATTTG
The DNA here is from genome assembly GCF_009602425.1 of Actinia tenebrosa. Next base: position 32,262 of record NW_022261906.1, read on the forward strand.
TGGTCTTCTAGCGCAGAACCAGGCCACATTATCCGGGGCTAACCCAGGAGAGCTAAAGGAAAATCCAATCAGTTCTACAGGGACTACTACAATTGCAGTTCAAACTGACTCAGCAAATCAGAATACTATGAATAAATCTCTTGGCGAACAGGGTACTGTAGAACTAGAGGACAACCGAGAAAAGAAGAGCATCCCAGAAAATTCCTTTGATGCAAATTCTGTAGCTTTATTTTTGGGAGAAATGGCACAAAGGAATGGAAAGAAACGCAGGATATCCTCAACATCTAAAGCTACTGATGACCAAACAAAACTAGTAACACTATCATCAGGGGCTATGCAAAAATGGAATGTTTTGAACAGCAGTGATGCCAAGGGGGCAAAATTCAGAAAGATTCAGCCGAAAGATATGGCAAACGTCCAGGAAGATGTTGTAGTATGTGAGGAAGAGAAAGAAGAGGCTGGAGAATCACAATGCAGGTACATCTATACAAAAAATCATGATCATTATTATTTTAGTATCATTATCATTATCATTTTATTATCATTATCATTATCATTATCATTATCATTTTATTATCATTATCATTATCATTATCATTATCATTTTATTATCATTATCATTATCATTATCATTTTATTAGCATTGGCATTGGCATTGGCATTGGCATTGGCATTGGCATTATTGATATATTTTAGTGAAAAGCTTTTATTATTTTCTCCTACACTTAGTCTGGAGTTCTTTCCTGGGAGAGAGGGAGAGAGTGTTTAAAACAAAGTTTTTCCACAGAGTGGCTAATCTTGCACTGCATCTTTTAAAATTTAGTGGAGGTGAGAAAAAATACTGGTTATTATTCATTTAATTTATTTATACCTAACTGTTGTATATTTTAGAATAATGAATGGCAATGCAACAAGAAGAGGAGTAATGCTTTGTTCCAAATGCAACAAGATGATTGGCTGCAGATCTAAAATATGCAAACACTGTAAGAACCAAGTCACCGAAAACCCACCCCGCGAAACCAACCCAAGGGTGATAAAACAAGCTGTGCAACTCTGTCTACCCAAAGAGCTCAACATTCAAATGTTTTCTGTACGGAAATGTAAAACTGGGCCAGAACTACGCTGCTTCGTGCAGTTTGAAGACAAACATGACAGCACAACCAATAAATCAAAATGTTGTTCATCTAAATATACTTGTGACTACCCTCTGTGTATCACAGCTAAGGAACTTGGTAACAAAGCGTCAGATTATATCTGTGAACATGCAAAGATCTGTTGTGTATCTGCTAACGTAGCCAAAGCAAAGATCCCAAAGCTGAATCTTGAAAAACTCTCTGAAATGCCTTTAGGCAATGATATGAAAGACATGGTCCAAGCTCTGTATCAGCAATGTAGTGATAAGAATATTCCACTAGTGCAGTATGTATCCCGTAAAACTCTTGTCGTTGTCGATCACTTACATTCGGATCTGGGCAATCCTCTAGGAAGTGACATCATTAGCTTTGCTCATTTGCGGTTTGAGAAGGTCAAAGGTCAAGGGTGTTTCCAGCGACAGGTGTTCTGCTCTGGTCAATCTTGTATGGCGTGGAACTTCATCTCGAATGATTCACCAGCCTCGTTAATGAAGTCATGTAGTTGTGTTCATTATGCCGTGGCACTATGGGCTATTGCGTCTGATAGTACATTACTGAAGGATTTGAGGGAGTACTTGGATGCGTTTGTGCTTCAGACCAAAATTGAAACTTTTAAGACTTAGATAAGTGATGAAACCAGCTTGGCAAAAGGCAAGTAAATCCAACAGAGACCATGGAGAACTTTTAAGGAGATACCAGTAGGGCGCAAGTAAAGTTCAATAAGCCTGAAGCGAGATGACATTTTACCCCTGTCTCTAGACCATAATCCTTTTCACATTGCTTTTGTTCTTTAATTATGACTATTGTTACTGTATTCTCTAAGGAATCATAAATTTTAATATGAAAGAATCTTAAAAACTATTATGGCATAGAGTCGGGGGTAAAATGTCATCTYGCTTCAGGCTTATTCAATGTAACATTCGAGATAGTTTAGGTCAACTATTCTTGATATTATGTTATGCAAAATTTAAAAATTAATAGCACCACCTGAACCTCTTTCTCCATCATCCCTGGCAAGCAGAGAGCTTTTTTCTTCACCTCTGTTGGGATGAGGTGCCAGTTTCAGCATAGCAGCCCTTAAAACTATGTAAACTCTATCTGTGTGCTGCATGCTGGAATTTCTTCTTTCATTGTCATCGCTCAAAATTGTGTAGTCGTTATCCATACCCACCCAACAGGAATTTGGAATTTCCGAGGGATAGGACTTCAGAGAAAGAACAAAAATTGCAGAGTTTGCATGGAAGAAAATTGGAATTTCTATGGTTAGGTGGGGTGGGTCTTTAAAAAAATTTCTCAGTGAGAGGGGTATGGATAATATCTGGAGCTACACATTAATCGAACAGTATCTCTGAGATTAACCAAATCCCAATCGGCAACTCCCAAATAATTTGTTTAATATTGAAAATTGCGATAGTGTTGCCACAAAACGTGAGTTGCGATTTCTCTCTAGTCATTGCATGATGATGCTAAAATGGCAGCCTGGAAGCTAAAATATAGAAGTACTTCTGTTAGCAAACTACGCTGGTGATTGTATGTTTTGTCAAAAACAAATTGAGATTTCAAAAAATATTGCTCCCTTTACCAATATGACAAGGAATATAAACAGTTGCAAAGGTAAACAAAAAGTTGTTAATCAATAATAATAATTATTATATATTTAAAGATTGACTTTATTCATTCCAAGTTTGGGTTTTTCAATTGTAAAGGACTTAATGTTATAAGGTGCAAAGAAATATTTAGGTTGATAGAGAATGTTACCTATCTAGCAGCATTAAATAAAAAGCATTTCTTGAAGGATGTTAAAATAATATTGTCAAAAGCATGATGATTTTTTTGCATGGCATAGCAAAAGTAACTTGCCACGACCTTGTGGTTTCTCAGGTGCAATTCTTGAAATAGCTGTCTCATACAAGTAGAGTTTGTTGGGACTCTTTCTTATTCAAGGGCTTTTCTTCAGGTTTTCCCATATTTCTCAGAGTTTGTTTCAGGGTACGATCTGTGAGTTAGCTGTGCCTTGATTTAGATCAGCCCAGAGGTTGTTTCAGGATTTGATCTGTGAGTTAGCTGTGCCCTGACTTAGATCAGCCCAGAGGTTGTTTCAGGGTTTGATCTTTGAGTTAGCCATGCCTCGACTTAGATCAGCCCAGAGGTTGTTTCAGGGTTCTATCTGTGAGTTAGCCATGCCTCGACTTAGATCAGGCCAGAGTTTGTTTCAGGGTTCGATCTGTGAGTTACAGTGTAGCTGTGCCCTGACTTAGATCAGGCCAGAGTTTGTTTCAGGGTTCGATCTGTGAGTTAGCCATGCCCAGAAACAAGTTTGAAAGGTTCTTAAGGTTCTTTATTTAGTGCCACTATCTATTTATTACACCTAGTATTTAACCCCGTGCTGTTAGACACATATTTCTTGTGCATTTTTTTTACAGTATTTTTGAATATTTCATTCATCACTTGATTCATTCATTTAAAGGGGTTCTTCTCAACAAAATGCCTGCGACAGAGCAATATGTGGCATTCCTTTAAGAATAGGATTCTTTGTTTTATTTGCATCCAAAATAAAGAAATGATACTCAAGGGAATAACACATGGTCAGAAATGGGCAAAACATTAGGCCCAAACTAAAGAAGTCTATTTGTAATGAAGACTGAGAAGTTAATTTCCCATTAGACTTGAGTTATATCCAGAGCCATTATTTTGTTAAACTCGCGTAAGCATTTGGTTTTCCTAAATAATTTACAGGGATGAAATGTTTCTAACAATATCAATATAGTGTCCAAGTTGTTATTATAAGTCATTATAGTTCATGATTATTATGTTTGGAATTCTATATATTATCCCCACTTCACAATCTTGATGGAAAAGATGCTAATATTAGCAAGTTCTTTCCCCCAAAAATAAATAATTTAACATACATTTCTCTTTATACATAGAAGGAGAATCTCAACATCAACGATTTACAATTATCTCCAAATCTGATCAACGGTAACTAATTTTGTTGTTACACATTGATTTAGACAAAAGTCATGACAGGTTTAATCATTAGATAAAGTAAAGTTAGTAGCTATTTAGTGACTTATAGTTGCTATCACTCAACCAGAACATTTATCATACAAAGACAAATACACATGGGTCTGAGACCATTTGTGTCTGTGCGATGAATGTTCTGGTTGAGTGATAGCAACTATAAACAAATAGTCACTAAAAAGTCATTTATTTACTTAGTCATTTACCTAGTCACTAAATAGCTACTATTCGTCAATATTTCTTGGTTTTACTGCATTTGCTCTACCAGATGAGCAGTGAATTTTGTCTTAGCCAATCACAGTGCTTAGCTGTTTTGTCGCCGGCCCTCATTCCCAGGCTACTGTAATCCAACTTTTGCATATTTTTCTGTTTTCTTTTGATTGAAATTAAGGAATATAAAACAGCGCGCATGTCTATATACTGTGATATAAACACGATGGGAGCTGTAGAGCGAGAGAGAAGTCATAGAGAAACGTTAGGCGTAGCCGTGTTTATATCACGTTATATAGACACGCGCAGATGTTTTATATCGCATAAAATATTTTTGAATGATTTTGCATGAGCGTGTCTGTCCTCTGATATAAACATGGTAGCCAGCCAATCAGTGTCATGTTATATCTCAAATATTTTATAATATATCATATATGCCTACAAGAAGCAGAAATATGGAATAGACGAATGAAAACAATTTCAATGAACCACCATGGTTGCTTCGTTCTTTCAAGCTCCAAAAATGTCTGGGGACATTTTGTCTACTCATGCTTTGTGCACTGCATTCACTGCTCAGCTGGTAATGCAAACTGTAAATAAACAATTTATGTGATTGACAGCAGTCAATAGACCTATCCCGAATTCGCTTGACTGGTCACGAAACAATGGTTTCAAGTCGAGGTTGAACTTGATGAATAAAAGAATCAAGTTTAGTCTCGACTTCAAACCATTGTTTCGTGGTCAGTCAAGCGAATTTGGGATAGGTCTATTAACCCTTTCATGACTTTACTATCCATCTCCACATAGCAATGAAAACATTGGCAATTTTTTTTATAGTGCTATTCATTAAATTTCTTAACATTGGCTTTCTGGGTTATCTTCCTCTTCTATTCCATCATCCTCTCCTGAGTCACTCATAACAAGCTGTGGACTATGGTGACTTTTTTCTGAGCAAGATCCTTTAGGACATTCCTAGAAAGTAGAACATGGAAGTTAATGACAATCTTGGCAAAGGAAAAGTGTGTGAAGAAGTGTCTGTGTGTGGGGTATGTGTGGGGGTGAGGGGGGGGGGGGGGGGGGGGGGGGGGCTTAGATTGAGACTAGTATGTAAAAAAACGTTGGGGGTGGGGGCTGAAGCTCCCAGCCCCACCCCCTCTGCTCATGGACTTTTAGAATCAAAGAACTGGGCAGAGCGTCAACGCACCTGACAATCTTGTATAAGACACAGTGGACTGGAACCCATTAGTTCTCTTTCGTCATCAAATATCTGCCGAAACAAGCACGTCATTCATAATGTTACAGCAAACCAGGTATGTATCACATCCTTATATTGTAGTTTACCACCAATTTCACCAACAAACAGAAGTCAAGACTTCTACTCTAGTCTTCTGTCAATAATAACCATCAAACATGCCAAGAGAGCATGAATAAGAGAGGGAAACCTTTTAATATAGAGCACATCATGTGAATCCTGGTTGGGCTGTTTTTTTAGAAATCTGATGCAGTTTAAATTTCATCTTACCCTAAGTCTCCCTTTCCTAAACTAGCATGTGCATGCTCTTTCCGGTTGTTGTTTTGATCACTTATGCAGCTCAATATGAAGGACAATAATAGGTTCCCAATTTGCATGAGATTGAAATTCTTTTGCTTTGTCCTCCAAATTGAGCTGCTTTGATGTCACATGCAAGTGGTCTATAGCACTTGAGGAATGATAAAAATAGGCTGTTGCAACAAAACAGACTTAGGTGGATGTCAATTAGCGTTTCCATGACATTGTTAGGAAGCGCAAATTTTCCAAGAGCATGCCGTCCTCACTTGCTATTGAGAAGCACTATAACTATGACATGAAGACAATAGTGATTAAAAGTTGTTAAATGTAGTAAATGTGGCATAGAAAAGCAAGAAGACACTCACCGACCTGCACCTACCTCCTCTGAAACATCAAACAGGTCTTCTTCACTTTCCCCAGGTCTACTTGCCAAGACTTTTGCTATTTCTGGGTCCAGATCCTCAGATGGTAATGCTTTATAAAATCTCTGCTCTACATATTTGAGTTTAATGAACTTCTGTCTATCGTCCCTAAAAAAATGATTGAGAAATATTCTGCAGGCTTTCACAAGAGATTCAAAACAGATGTGACAGTCATGTTGATGGTAGTAATAATATAGGTCAAAATCGATAATTACGTTACTCTAAAACAAGCGTTCAAATAAAGTTTTTTTATCATTACATGAACTCTGCAGTTTTGAACCTTTGGTTGGAATTTCGTTTTTTGCAACCTGCAAGGAAGCATTGCCTACTTTCTATCCTCTCAATGAAAAGACGTTTCTTCTTGAGTTTTTTTCCCACCAAATGAAAGTGTAAAGTGTTGGACACATTAGGCAACTGTTCGTGGAATGCGACGTCGTTGCAAGTCGACAGAAACTTTCAAGTAGTGCCACACGTAGTCACTTTTCATGCATTAAGACTATGAACTTAGGCCTTGTTCACGTTAATGCGCTTTCGAAATGCTCCGTTTTTGTCTATTCGAAAACTTATCAAAAGCTTCACGTCCACACTAGTGTTTTCATAACGTTTTCGCCCGTCTACACTAAAAGGATTAAAAACGCAGACACGATCAAAGATGATGCAATATCATCATGCGAAAAATAGACCCGCCCATGTGAATAAAGTCATCATTTCCCAAAAGCCTCCGGTTCAGCCTGTCCACACTAATACAATACGTCTCCGTTTTTGTTGTTGTTTGTTTTGTTGTTTTTTTAAATGCCTCCACTCTGGAGAGGGTTTTGAAATGTATACGTTATCGATCGTTTTAGTATTAAGGCAATTCGTTGACTGTGAACATCAATCTATTGCCAACAACGTTGCAAGTTGCTTCACACGATCAAACTTGTTGTGCGCAGCGTTGTAAAGGCATATAACGATACTTCAGCAACGTTACTTGTAACGGTGTGCGTAAAAGTCGCTATGTTTCAGTTTTGGAAGAAAATAGAAAACGGTGAAAAGGTCTTACTTGGAAGAATCTCTAGTTGGTTTGGGATATTCTCTCAAATTGCCTTCGTATATCTGGTTAGCTTTGGTATTCCCCATGGCTTCCATGAACTGGAGAAATCAAAACAAGTTTTCAGAAATAATGCTTTACGCAGACCCATGTCAGTAATGGAGGTGGATGCTTCCTGTAATGGACTCCTGATCTGGGAATATGTTGGCTCAAAAACCCAGTATGAGTGATGGATGCTCCTAGCAATGGGCTCCTGATTTGGGAATATGTTGCCTCACAGACCCAGTATGGGAGATGATTGCTCCTAGCAATGGGCTCCTGATCTGGGAATATGTTGCCTCACAGACCCAGTATGGGAGATGGATGCTTCTAGTATTGGGCTCCTGATCTGGGAATATGCTGGCTCACAGACCCAGTATGGGAGATGGACGCTATGTACTAGTAATGGGATCCTGATCTGGGAATATGTTGGCTCACACACCCAGTATGGGAGATGGATGCTACCTACTAGTTATGGGCTAGCTCCTGATCTGGGAATATGCTGGCTCAGAGACCCAGTATGAGTGATGGTTATCCCTAGTATTAGGCTCCTGATCTGGGAATATGTTGCCTCACAGACCCAGTATGGGAGATGGATGCTACTAGTAATGGGCTCCTGATCTGGGAATATGCTGGCTCAGAGACCCAGTATGGGTGATGGTTACCCCTAGTAATGGGTTTCCGTTACTTACATCAACAGTGGTATCTTCCCATTTATCCAACGTCAGAGAACGGACCTTAGAAACGTGGACACCCATATTCCTGTGTACTCCAGAACACTCGATACATATCGTTATGCCGATATTAATGCTTGCCCAATCAGGTCCTGTTGGAAAATACAACGAAAACAAGCGAAAAAATAGTCAGAATTTGTGGCTGAATGGTTTCCGATGGTTTACACGAAAATATATCGGAGAATCGTCGGGTAACGTCGCCGTTCGTCGCAGTCGATCGAGTAATTCCGTACAATGTTCGATTGAGAATCATCGCTTTTCATGCGATTTGATTTGATCCGAATATTCTCCGAAAGCTGGACACACTCACATGACTTACAGTAGCCACAAAAATAATAACGTAGCTTAGTAAAGCGTTTCTGGTCATTTTTTGTTTTCGTTTTAACATTTTCGTTTTTCTTTTTCGTTTCAATATTTAAAAATTTGGAGCCTGAGTTTCTTCGTATAGAGCTTTTAAGTTGTGACGTATTTCTGGGTCCAATTGCTCACAAAATACCGCAACGAATCTTGTCAAAAAGAAAAAGTGAAAAAAAAATCCTCATAGAACTCGGCGGCTTTTCGTGTTTGTGCCCCGGAAGGCGTTTTTTCATACGAATGACGTCATACTTAAAAAAAGAACTATGGAAACGTTTTTAATACAGAATTTCAAATATGGATAAATGAAACGTTAAGAAGATAATCTGCAAAATTGTAACTTTTTGGCGAAAAAAATTTCTTTGGTAAAAGTAAAATTCAAAGTTGGAACAAGTTTATGAGAGACGAAGTCAAAATTCTTTGTTTCTATTTTTAAGCATTTCATTCATTATTTCTTGAAAACAGCTAAAATAAATAACCTATTTTTTTAAAGTGCTTGTTACTTTCAAAAAATTTATAAAAAATAATCGACCACGAAGGGACTCGAACCCTCAATCTTCTGATTCGAAGTCAGACGCCTTATCCATTAGGCCACGCGGCCAACTCGATAAAAATAGTATAACGTTTTCCCATTATGTACAGAAGCTTGTTTTACATTCCCGCACAGGTCATACATGCAAAGTTTGTAAAACAAACTTTTCAAAAACAAAACGAGATTCTTTTTGAATTTGTTATCCACCTGTTTGAGAAAAATGTCAACAAAAGATGAAAACGTAACTATATTGAAAATTTTGACCTCGTCTCTTGGTTTCCCAATTCCCTTTTGCCCAGTTAGCCATGCTTTCTCTTATAGAAACGCATAAAATAAATCACAGTTTTCAAGAATGACTTTGATCAGTTCTTTTGAAATTTCTTGCTCTCGCGTTCTCATTGATTGGGAGCGCGTGCTTTATGGGAGCACACAGCACGCACGCGCACTTTCAGTTGCGTCATTACTATCCAAAAAACAAACGGTTATTTGTGTTTTATAAAAGAAATAAAACCCTTGCTTGCTGTGCTGTGTAGAGTTGTAAAGCATTTAGGGCTTGGCAGAACACTCGAGAAGTGTCGAGAAGCACTCCGCTACGCGTTGTGCTTTTCCTAACACTTTTCTCGTGTTCTGCCAATCCCGCGTGCTTCATATGACTGCACATAGCACGCGCGCGCGTTTTCTATTTGTTCAGTAACTCATCCAATCACAACACGTACTTACAGCTACGGTAACATACGCGGTACGATTTCGAATTTACACTATCGTTTCACACTCATACGAAAACTCTTCTGCGATTGGATAAGCAGTAAAGTCACGCACTCTGATTGGTTTAAAAAATGACGTAAATTCTATAGCGTACCGTGCCGTCTTAAAGAATATAAGATTTGTCGTATAGTCGTTTGTACAGTTTAGGTAAGAAAACCACTGTATTTTCAAAGAACACTTACTGGGAGAAGAGCAATCAGCACAGTACTTATTACCAGCAACTTTTCGTATTCTTTCAGCTGCATTTAGAACGAGAGATCTGGGTTCTCTCTTATGACCTATGTCGTCAGATAAGTTTGACCTCGCGAGCGACTAAAAAAGAAATAAATAAGTAAATAAACTTTATTTAACACAGAAATCCTTCACAGGGTTCGTGCTGAGGTAACAACTTAAAATTCAAGGACTATTCATGGAGTATACAAGGACCCAAAAATGAATTTTCAAGGAGTATGTTCAACTATGCCAAGGTTTTACACGGTGGTTGCACATGGCCGACTTTAAGATTTTCCAATCTTTCTGACTGGATCAATTTCAGAACCATGCAAGTAATGATCAAAGCAAAAATCCAAGGAGTTTTCAAGGAGTTTCGCTAACATCGTAAAATTCAAGAGCTTTTCAAGTGCCCTTGAAAACGTGAATTAAATTCAAGGAGTTTTCAAGGAGTTTAAGGACTAGCACAAACCCTGATTTACGGATCTTCAAATGCGCAACCGTTAAACAAAGATATGGTACTCCAGGGAATGACGCGTGGTCTGAAATGGAAAAATATCATGCTTAAGGTAAAAAGGGGCTATTGTCATTTTACTGGACACAATTTAAAGAGTAGGGGTGGGGATACCCTAAAAGCCAATACTTTTATTTCGTTAACATCTTAATCATCTTTCACCTTCAATTTCGCTTTAGAGTTCCTAAGGGCATCCGCTGTTGCTTCCTGCGAAAAGGAAAAAAAGATCGACAGTCAGAGATATCGCCGCAAACATTTTTGAGCGGTCCACACTATCCTTATGGTGGATGTTTCTTTCTTCCTAGTTACCTGTATCGCAGTAATCCATTCCTGGACTTCCAGGTTAGTCAACGCTTGAAATACTCGCTCACTCGTCGTCGAAATCAGTTGGAAACAAAAGTTTCTGTCCGCGTCTTCAGAATCGCAAATCTTAACTGTGCAGAGAAGTAAATTCTCTAAAGTTGAAGGTTGGGTTTGTTCTTGTCCTTGGGCTAGTAGGTTGCCATTTTCTTTGTCGACGATGAAATACTTAAAACAGAAGAAACTATTTTAGTGAAGTATTCGCAATAATTTTGAAATTTGAAGCTAAATTTTTTTTAGTGTTTTCCCTGAAAATTTCACAGCTCAAAACTGGGGAGTGACAAGATGAACTTCCTTGTCAAATTTATCAAAAACGGTTTCGAAATTAGAATTAATGGTGGATTGATGAACTTCTTTGTCAAATTTATCAGTTATAAAGAATTAATTGTGGATTGCTCCTATTTTGCTCACGAGAAAATCATGAAGCTTTAAAGGCGCGGACACACGGTGCAACATTGCGCGCAACAATGCAGGCAATGTTGCTGAAGTAGGATAGTTTTCTACTTCAGCAATGTTGCGTGTAACAAATTGCGTCGTGTGTCATGGCTCAACATAAATTGCATGCAACATTGCGCGCAATGTTGCACCGTGTGTCCTTAGCTTAAAATTTAAGTGGAAAATGTAAAAAAGGGAGAAAGTCATTTCGCTGTCTTGCTGACAAGCAAGAACACGAACTCACAGGGAATCAAGTGTGGTGTAGCGGTTGTCTCAGTACTTGCCCCTCATCTCTGGGGTCTCAGGTTTGATTCCTAAACTCGGCATCACGTGGGCAGAGTTTGTTAGGTCTCTCCCAAGATTCGAGAGTTTTTCTCCAAGTTCTAAGGTTTTCCTTACTCCACTAAACCTAACACAATAAATTCCAACTCAATCTGTAGGTAAACCGTGCCCTGACTTTCATCAGTGCAAAGGTTGTTTCAGAATATCGATAAAAGGTTTCAAGACGAAAAGCTTATTCATAAATTCCTAGAAAAAATACAATGTCATACCAGTAAAGGCCATCTGTTTTTCGGGAAAGCTTTCTGTCGTATTCTGAGATATCCTGTTTTGCATCCTTTATAGGCGTTTAACGATGGTGTTGTGGGTGGCTGTAGACTGGCGATAGGAGCTGGTAGCAAACTGTAACACAAAGATTTGTTGGTAATTAATGATTATTAATACTAAAACTGCGTGCATAAGGTAGGGAATCAAGGAAAGCGTAGCTGTAGTGCACTTGTCTCTCACCTGTAGGGGTTCAGTCCCTGTACTCGGGTTTCTTCTTTGAATCAAGGGTTTTTCTCAAGATTCTCCGATTTTTTCTCCCTCTGCAAAGTCTAACGCGTTAAATTCCAATTCGATTTGTGAGATATCGCGCAAGTGATTTTGATCAGTGCTGAGTTTTTTTTACAAGGTTTGATAAAATTCTTTTTTCGTTGCAGTACTTGGACACTTGTTAGTTCAAATGTAAAAAATCTAATGCAATCTATTTAGCTTTAGCTGTTGTATCATAGCGTGGGACCATTACTCCAAAAGAAAGCCCAAAGATCAAATTGGAATTTAGAAGTCGAAAAATGGAGAGCCCGGAGGAAAAACCCTCAAAGCACAGGAGAGAACCAACGAACAACTCTACTCACATACGACACCAAGACCGGCAGAGACACATTGGTGAGAGGCGGTGTATTAGCAGAGAACGCTATCCGTGCTTCCCACACAAGATTCTTTAAAAAGTTATTGTAAGAAAAATGTACATTGGAATACTAACTTCTCTGAGAGTGTTTCTTTATTTCCTGTGGTAGGACTTATCAATTCTGGAGGTACAACGGCTACGACTTGACCTGCTTCTGCAAAATAACAAACATCAAAAAGAGACTACTTATAGTATTCATCTTATCTGCGATTTAGCACACACACTAAAAGTAAACCTTTTGTTGTGGGGCCAGCCTCTTCGGCTTTTCCTGTTGCATGGTGCTCTTTTTTTGGAGAAGGTTTTACACCTGAATCATGAGTTCTTTTGGGTTTTGTTTCTGGAGTACTACTGCTTGAGGACGGCTTGTTTGATAGCTCTTCGCTTGATAGCTTGTCTTTGGATGAAGTGCGCTGAGATTCTATGACTTCCCACTCTTGGTCCTAAAGGTTTTATAATAAAAAGGTCACTTTTAAAGAAAGTCCTCYTTGTTTTTCCAGGATAGCACTTATAGCCAGTGGCTTACTGACAAAATTTTAGCTCTCATTCCATGATTGAATTGGAATTTAGAAGTTGGTTTTCGCTAATGGAGGAAAGTTAGGGAACTTTGTGAAAAGTACGACATACAGTCTGTTAAGTATACTTACAGAGGGACTAGAAGGCGCCTTGTATGATTTTCGTGAACCTGAATGACACAAACAAACGAGCAAAAGTGAAATAAAATTGAAATTGAAAGTTAAGTATTGCTAGCCCTCTAGCTGTGGCCACATACCACATGCAAAAATACATGACAATCCATAGGCGTTTCAGTGGATGCTTTGTGCAATAGTGTGCAAAACAAACTTGTATCATTCCTATATCTGTATTAATACTATTATAGAAAGATCTAATGAACGTGACTTTGAAGTCTTGATCTTGCAACTATGCTGCTCTTTCTTCCAACAAATTATCATATCCCAGGAACAGCAGATAGGATTAGGGTATAAGGACTGCACTCCCCTCCCTACCACCCCCCCAAGTCCCCNCCCCCCCCCCAAGTGCTTTGGTTTAGCGGCTTTCCCTGCCTGAGTGTTTAACGGTTTGTTTATTCGATGTATTACAATTCCACCCACCTGCGAGGCCAAAAGACCCAGCTTGAAATAAATCCCCAATTTTGTTAAAGATTTTTCCTGCTTGTGTGTTCATTGATGCGACAGACTGACCAATGCCTGCTGAACTGTAGGGAAACAAGAAATGTACAAAGTATGACATCAGTAAGGATACAACCATCTAGCAGGTTAATCCGATTGAGTGCTAAACTCTGAAACAGCCTTTCATCAGTAGCTGATGTAAGTCAGGTGAGGACATGGCTATTTAGCTCACAAATTGAACCTGGAACAAATCTGGGCTGATCAAAGTCAGGGCACAGCTAACTCACAGATTGAACCCTGTAACAACCTCTGGGCTGATCAAAGTCATGGCACAGTTAACTCACAGATTGAACCCTGAAACAACCTCTGGGCTGATCTAAGTCAGGGCATGGCTAACTCACAGATCAAACCCTGAAACAACCTCTGCACTGATCTAAGTCAGGGCACAGCTAACTCACAGATTGAACCCTGAAACAACGTCTGGGCTGATCTAAGTCAGGGCATGGCTAACTCACAGATTGAACTCTGTAACAACCTCTGGGCTGATCTAAGTCAGGGCACGGCTAACTCACAGATTGAACCCTGAAATAACCTCTGAGCTGATCTAAGTCAGGGCACAGTTAACTCTGGGCTGATCTAAGTCAGTCAGGGCACAGTTAACTCATGGATCAAATTAAAATTCAGTGTGTTATGTTTTTTTTGAGTCATCAATCAAGGCTTTTTTCATTGACCTAATTGCATACACATATGCATATGCATACGTTTTTGGAAGGCTAGTGAATGAAGATGTATATTGCTCTTTAAGAATATAGCCACTTACCTTGGCTCTGCAAACCCTTGTCCATCCCTTTGCTGCTGTAGGACAGCTTCTTTCTCCATCTCCTGTTGTGTTTCTACTTCCTTCTTCAATGATTCCTATGACAAATGCAATATCAAAAAGTCAATAGTTCCTTCCAGAGGCTGTAGGCTTAAGAACCACTGATATTTTATTTTTATTTTATTTTGCTCTTTCCTGCAAGGGCAGCCCAGACACCACAACAACTTTGGCCAATTACTGTGTGTCCTGTAGTGTTAGCACAGGCTTGAAGGTCTGACCAGATGTAATCACAAAGACAGCACCCACTTCTCAGCATTCTAAGACAAAATGTTGGTCCAGCAGAGGCTTGAACCATGACCTCCCGCACAACAGACTGATGCTCTTGGAGGATAAAATCCCCCTCCTACAATAAATAATGGACTCTCCCTTAATTTAAAATAGATTCATGACTTCATGTACCTCTACTTTAGTGTGGCTTTCTTGAAGCTCTTGGAACAATCCATTCATGTAGGGCTCTATATCCTTCAATGTCTGAAAACGCAAAGTTGAAACAATATTTTTTTCATTTTATCAAGGGCCCGGTAGTACAAAGGGAGGATAGCACTGTCCAACAGATAAATCTTATCCAGTGGATAAATTTATTGGATAATAGCATCCACTTATGCACTGGATAAGGATTTATCCATCAGATAGCACTATCCACCCTTCGTACAACTGGGCCCAGGTGTATAGAGTAGCTTAATAACTATTATTATTTATTATTATTACTAATTCAGTTACTACAAACCTGATAACCAAAATTGAAAAAAGAAAACTGTGCCAGCATGTGCTCTAAGACTTTCTGTAAAATTACAACCTATGGAATGAAAAAAAACAAAAAATATTATAACATGAAATATATAGAAATTATCACAGGCTAAGAAATAGATATCATTTTTGTTCATAATTTTCTATATTATATTGTGAATGAGCGAGTCTGCAAGTGCAATATCAATAACAAAAATACTTTAAAATAGACTGGTCCTGGCTATGCTCGAGTGTACACCCAAACATTGGGTAGTTTTCCCAATGGAATACAGAATGTCCGACCAACAAACTTGAATTCATAAGATTTTTTAGAAGTTATTATTGCTTTTTTTCTTAATGTACCTTTAGAATGCATTGATTCTAAGACACACATTTACGATTTTCAGCAATCAGTGTCTGTTCCATGCTGTATATCAAAAACATGTTTTAGCTTGTCTGACGTAGCAACAGTAACTAGGTAGAACAATGAATGTGGATCGGTTTATTCCATAGACCTTCACTGGAAGACCTCAGTGAATATGCTACACAAAATTAAGGTTAACCCTACGACAAAGAATTCATAATTATTGAGTTCAAGACTTACCTTTTTGAGTGTATGGATTTCTTTTAGCATAGTAACATATTGCAAGAGAACTTTTTGGTAATTCCGTCTTGCATTAAGTAGTGAGTGGGCCAATTTGTCCAGCAGCCCAACCTGTACATGTAAAGAGCCTAGTGAGTTAGCTCGCTGTGCCCTGACTTAGATCAGTCAAGAAGAGGTTGTATGTTTCAGGGTTCAATATGTTAGTAGATTTAGGAGAAAACAGAAGAAAGAAGAAAGAAAAATAAAGAATTATTAACCTCTTGTAAATTTTCAACATGAGGACAGCTTGAGAACTTTTCCCATGCTATGTGCATTGCTTCTCTTGCCTTTAGGACTTCTGTATTGAGTTCCTTTGGAGAAAACAATGAAAAGGGTGAATGCATGAATAAAGGAAGGCAGGATGGAAAGACAGGTTAAAGGAATGGAGCGAGGATTAGAAAGGAAGGAAGGAAGGCTGAATTTAATGCAGTACAGAGGGAGGAGGAAGGGAAGCAAGGAAGCAAGGAAGCAAGGAAGCAAGGAAACAAGGAAGCAAGGAAGAGAGTTTGATAGGGAGTAAGGAAGGAAGGAAGGAACAAACAAAAGAATGGAGCAAGGAAGGAAAAAAGGAAGGAAGGAAGGATCAGGGGAGTGATGAAAAAAGAAAGAAAGTGAATGAAGAAGATTGCATTTTTCACTATACTTTAGCTTTGTCATAATCCTGTGTTAACTTTACTAGAGGTTCCCACATGAGAAGCTGTGTCTGGTTAAGGAACATATCACGGTAACACTCTATCCTCTGCAAAACATCTGTAAACTAATGTTCAAAAACAAAAATTACATTGTTAATAAACCTGAAACTTTGGAGCAAACTGGCATATGTAGACCAGCATTATTATAAGCTGCCTGTTTAGATTCTCACCTTTGTTATTGGTTCTGAAATCTTGTCGTCATCCTGGAAGACCTTCACAACATTGCCCAAGGCTTCACTGATGTTTAGGCCTGATTTTTGGTGCTTCACACCAGTGCCATGGTATTTCTCTACATTGCTGGCTAACTCTGATAATACTGGTGCAATCTGTAAAATGATTTGAAACGTAAGGCAGACTTTAAATTTATAGCAAATTATAGAATAATTTATGAATTTTTTATGAAAAATCAAATATTCATAAGTACTTTCTTTCAAATTTTCAAATTGCATATTATTGATATCCAATTTTATCATGTTAGAAAATGAAAAAAAGTATTTTGAAAATCAGAAAAGTAATAATATGCAATACTTATTGTTTTATTTTTGAATTGAGAATATTTTTCTTTCAGTGTCAACAAAAAGTAAAATGCATTCATATATAATACATGGTATATTTCTATCAAAAATAAATATCTCTTTGCTTCCTGTTTTGGAATACATTTTAAAACGAAAAGCTCAAAATCTGTTTTTTTTAAGTAGCTCTACTATATATATACCATTCATTTTCATCTACCACTTTTGTCTCCAATGTAATATGTTGTACAATATTTGTACAAAGGTAAAGACTTTCAAAAACGATTTGTTACAAATTTAAACCAAGAGTAAAATAACCTGTTGAGACATTGAAGCAGAAAAACAAGAATGAGAGAACTCAACCATATTTTTCAAGTAAAGCCTAAGCTTATTGGTCATATCAAAACTACAGTATCAGCTCTTCTTAAGCATTAGGCTGAAGGAGATCGATCTAGCAGGAGATTGAAATACAGCTTCAGTTTTCTAAATATTTATCCAGGTTGCATCCAAATTAATCATTTTCGTCGTTAAAGATTCTTTGTTATTGAAAATAGAACGAAATTCAAATACTTTTAAGAAGAATTCAATAAACATCGGAGTTTATTTAACCAAAGATACGACAAACGCTCCTTTCGGTGGTCGAAATCCTGCACAATCATCGCTTACCAAGTCAGTATGCATGCAGGTGTTATTATAAAAGATCCTGGACCAGGATCTATTTAACACCTTTGTAGTATAGCAATACCTCACCTGATCGGCTTTTTGGCTCCAGAATTTTAAGGATTGATGACAAGATGGGCTGTCGATCAAGACATCTTCGTATCTTGGGAGGCCAGGAACAACCATCTCGCTCTCGTAAAATGTCATTTTCAAATAGTTGTCTTGGTATTTTAGAGCATAACTGGAATTTATCTGAATGGTTAAGAATAGGGCTAGTAGTGTGAGATTTCTTAGAAAAAYCGAATCGGAAAATCTTGGTGAAAAAAGTTTTTTTCTCACATTTGTTGACGTTTTCCTTCCACAGATCTGGCTATGATCAAGTATGAGGATGAGGACTGGGTCTAGTGTAACCAGGCCTCCGAGCTTGAAAGACTCGCGACCCCTCGCGTCAACGCGCAAAAAAATGTTCTCGCTTTTGCTCCAATAAAAAACCCCTCAGGAAACAAGAGAGGTCGACTTCAGGCGCTTGGCAAGTCTAAGAGAAAACGAATGAATGAAAAAGAGTGGAAGGGAAGGAAGTGCCCCCGATTAGTTGTTGGGATTCCTGTGTCATGGTCACCCTCTG
>NW_022261906.1:66323-76617 GCF_009602425.1 Actinia tenebrosa
CCTTTCTTCCATGCATTCAGCTTCCCCTTCTCTCCTGTTTCTTTCATTTCTTTCTTCCATGTGTTCTAAGTGTCACCACTTCCTGGTTATTTTCAGATTGAGATCAAGTTAGTTTGCCGACTCACTACCAGACAAAAATGGCTGTACCAGGCTGTTAAGAACAAGATATCCATAGATGATTTGGTCTATACATCAGCTTCATCGTCATCTGCTGCAAATGCAACAACTAGTAGTTTAATGAATCTTGTTATGCAGTTCAGAAAGGTAAGAAATTAGTTTTCCTTTCCTCTTTTGTTTTTCTTTCTTTCTTTGTTTTTGTTTTGTTTTGTTTTGTTTTGTTTTAGTTTTTTGTTTGTTTTTGTTTTTGTATTTTTTTTATTTTTTTTATTTTTTTTGTGGGGAGAGGGAGAGAGGCARTGATAAGTTGTTTTCTWTTRGTKTTGGCCTGTCATCCTAATTTTTTTCTTTACTTCTTTGTTATCCTTTCATGGAGGGAGGGGGGAGTTAAGTCGACACCCACATGATAAGAAGGGTAACGTGGGTTATCCTTTTCTTTCTCCCTGTAAAGTTGTGTGTCAATCATGATAACAAATCTTTCATCATAGGTATGTAATCAYCCAGAACTGTTCGAGAGAAGAGATGTCTGTTCCCCTATTTCGTCTTTTCAGCTGGGATGTTTCCTTGTGCCTAAGCTGATCTACAGAGAAGGTAAGACACAAAAAACTAATCTGATTTACTACTCCACAGTGGATTGATAGCTTAACRGGTTTTACAWTCCACTTGATAAGACAACTGATYGAATTAGAATTTARAAGTTTATGTTCRTGGAGGGTGGAACACTGGAGGAACAGGCAAAAAACCCTCAAAACACAGGAAAGAACCACTCGCATATGACTCAGAGCCTGGGAATCAACCCGGGTCGCATTGGTGAGAGACGGCATATTAGCACCAAACGTGTTTCGCAAAAGAAAAAAACAAGAAACCCATATTTTTACTAAGACAAAAAAAAGAGAGAAAATAAATGAAAGGATGGAAGTAAGGAATTAGGAAAGGATGTGGAGAGGAAGGGAGGGAAAAGAAAAAGATGAAAGATGGATGAGAAAGATAAATAAATAAATAAATGAAATAAATAAATAAATGGCATTTCTACAGAGTAGCTATTCATCCACTGTAATTCCAATTGGAATTTAGGAGTTGATTTTTTCGTAGGGAGGATAGCCGGGGAACCCGGAAAACCCTCGAAGCACAGGAGAGAACCAACAAACAACTCTACTCGCATACGAAACCAAGCTCAGCGGGACTCAAACCCGGGTCGTATTGGTGAGAGGCAAGCACTCTCACCGCTACACCACCAGTGTTTCCCGTTTAAGAAAGGAAGGGATGGTGGGGGCAGAAAGAAAAAAGAATATAATTTTATTTGCACCAGAAAGTCATTCCCACAAGATCATTACAACATATAAATAATCGAATGCAAACATTTTCCCTTTTTCATGAGATATTCATGTAAGATGGTCATTTCTAATATCACATTGCTTTTTATCTGCTTCAGGTCTTGTAGACAGAATGTTTCCAGGCTGTATGAAGTAAGTATTTATATTCATTTATTACAGTAGACCTGACAACATTATTTGCATTCTAAAAAGTGGAATATAAAAATGATAATGAGAAACTAAACAGGCCCTATTCGATATATTGATATTGATATTAATGATGATGATGATGGAGATGTTATTGATGATGTTGATGGCAATGATCATGGTGGTGATGATAATGAAGATTATGGTAGCGATGATGATTGTTAGGTGATGATGATGATAATGATTGTAAGGTGATGATGACGATGATGATTGTTAGGTGATGAGGATGATGATGATTGTTAAGTGATGATGACAATGATTATGTGATGATGACAATGATGGTTAGGTGATGATGATGATGATGATTGTTAGGTGATGATGACGATGATGATTGTTAGGTGATGATGACGATGATGATAACAATAAACGTTCCTATGAAGATGAATAAATATGTATTCGTTCTTCCAGAATCTTGTATAATACTCTAAATATATGGAYGGCAGAGTATATTACCAAGTCTTTACACTCCTACTCAAAAGGAAATGAACAAGGTATGTGACAGAATGCAATGAGCCATTCAAAAAAGCCACTTCAATATGTTGTGCATGCTATGTGCTTTTAGTTTCTTACCCATAAATATTTTTTATTTTTTAGTGCCTGAAAGTTCATGTTTCTCATTCCTTCAGTTCATCAATCTTTCTCCTGAACAAGCATCAGCCATGATGCAGAAAGGATTGACATACAGGTTTGTTGTCTTATTGTTTTCCTYCCTATGCAAAACCTAACGTGGTAAAATTCCAATTCRATCTGTGAGGTAGCCATACCCTGACTTTGATCAGTCCAGAGGTTGTTTCAGGATTCAATCTGTGAGTTAGCCATACCCTGACTTAGATCAGCCCAGAGGTTGTTTCAGGGTTCAATCTGTGAGTTAGCCATGCCCTGACTTAGATCAGTCCAGAGGTTGTTTCAGGATTCAATCTGTGAGTTAGCCATACCCTGACTTAGATCAGCCCAGAGGTTGTTTCAGGGTTTGATAAAATTTAAAGGTTTTTTTAAACAGAAACCTTAGATAGCACTATTAAAATTTTTAGATAAAACATWTTTGTTTTGGCTCATGGAATGTTTGTTTGTTTGTTCCAGGATTCTTTTCCTGTGGATTCTGTTACGAGAGGTTCATCATTTGAACCATAAACGAGTCTGGTCWCTTGAAAAGAAGAATTCAAAGTATGTCAGACAATCCTTAGTCATAATACCAATGATTGTATGCTATTGTTGTTGCCATTGTTGCTACGGCTGTTGTTTTTGCTATTGCCGTAGAGTGTTGTTGCTGTTGTTACTGCTGTTTTCTGTTGTGTTGTTTAATTAATGCTTTAAATCTCTCCYTTGCAGGCATCAAGACAGACAAGCACTACTTTTTTGGCCAAGCCAACCAATTTCCTTTCCAAACATCCAAACCAGTTCTACTTTGTCTTCTCTAGTCTTCACTGGTTACAYGAAGCAGATCCTCTCACATTTAACACATCGCATTCAACCTATACTAGATGAAAATGACAAAACTCCTAGGACAAGTCACAACCAATCAACTGTGAAATCCCCTCTAAAACACTCAACRACCAGCCCTTTTTCTCCTACTGGCAGTCACCCCATAGCAACTACATCACATCACCACCATCACAAACATCACCACCACCACCACCATCGTCACYGCAAGTCTTCAGAAGGGTGAGTGCATAGGAAGATTTTGAGGTACCAAACATTCTCTCTGTGGGGTGGGGTGAGGAGTTGACTAAAGCTTTGACTCAGATATTGTTTCGTAAAATCAATAGGAGTGAACAGTTTTGAAAAAATCTAGTTTGAAAAAGAGGAATCTTGAGTTTATGCTGGTCTTGCCATTCCAGACCACGTACCTATTCTTTGAGTATTATTTCTTTGTTTTCTGGAACCATCTTACTCATTTATAAAATCGGGTTTTTCCAGACATGCTATGCCGAGCGAACCAATAGGATTGCCCATGAAGTACCCACAGGAAAGACAACTACAGCCTACTGATGTACCCTCAATTCTGTTAACTTATTTACCAAGGGTAAGGGATACTTTTTACATTTAAGTTTACTTTGTGAATAGATGGATGGATAGATGAGTTAATGTATGGAGAGATGAATGGAATGGAGAGATGGATGGACTGATAGATGGATTGATGGATAAATGATGGATGCATGCATGGAGGGAGGGATGGATAGACGGACAGACTGAAAAATGGGTGAATGGGTGGATGAATTGAAGAATGAACAGATGAATGGATAGATAAATGGATGGACAGATTGATGGTTGGATGAACAGATAGTTAGAGGAATTGCCCTGGTTTTGCAAGTCCAACTATTTAAAGCTTTTAGAGTTTAGAAATCTTGATATTTTTTCTTCAAGAATATTTCATACAACTGAAAAGTGTGTTGTTTCCCCCTTTAGCTTGTTGCAGGCAACAACCTTAGTTACTGTAGTGATCGAAGCGCAGCCTATGAAACGCAAGACCTTCTCCTTGGGGGAACTGAGATGAAGCGTAACCTRCTATTGTACGGAAATCCTGAGGGATGTGATCTTAACCAGGTCAAGATGCAGCTATTCCCATCACCTATTGGTGGGCTGGAAGGCAGTAGGCCGCYTAATGGATGGTCATTTGTCCAGATGCCTAGTAAGTAGGGATTTCTTTTCTCTTTGTTTCTGTCCTTTCTCACTTCTCTTGTGYCCTTTCTTCCTCTACCCGTCCCTTCTATCCATCCCATTTTTCCATTTGTCCCTTCCTCCTTACTTTCTTCTTCCCTCCATCCTTGCTCCCTTCCTCCATCCTTCCTTCCTCCTTCCTTCCTTCCTTCCTCCATCCTTCCTTTCTCCATCCTTCCTTTCTTCCTTCCTCCATCCTTCCTTCCTTCCCTACTTCCTTCCTTCCTCCATCCTTCCTTCCTTCCCTACTTCCTTCCTTCCTCCATCCTTCCTTCCTTCCTTTATTGTATTCTGTGTTTCCCTTGATCTTTCGTCATTAACATACATATAATTCTATTCGTTTATCACACAGGTCGTAGTGCATTGATAACAGACAGTGGTAAACTAACGGTACTAGATGGACTACTTACAAAGCTGAAGATGCAAGGTCATCGCGTGCTTATTTAYTCCCAGATGACAAGAATGATTGACATCCTTGAGGTATGTTAAACAACAAGTTAAAAGTTATGCTACAATGAAATGAAAAATGTGCTGAAGCAAAAACTTGGTTGGTTCAATTATTACCAATCACCGCACACAATTCTACTTTTGAACACAATTCAACTGTACTGTCATTTGTTTAGGACATTAGGCCTTCATCAGAGTAAAAAAATAAGTTTAAGAAGTCTATGATGCATTGTATTGTTTCTTACCCAGGAATACATGACGTACAGGAAACATAAGTACATGAGACTTGATGGATCGTCCAAGATATCTGATCGAAGAGATATGGTGGCTGACTTCCAGAACAAGTAAGATTTGTATCCTGTTTTCCACTAGCTTAAGTAGTACAGTACATACACTTTTCCTATACCTTAGAAAATACAGCCAATCAGAATACAGGAAAGCTGTTGTATATCTAGCAATATTCCACTGTTCCCTCCCAGATCTGGAGGACAATATTGGTCAGTCTACCCCTGATAGCTTTTGATGATGTTATAGGATCAGACAATATTTGACTTAATGTCTATTATTTATATATTTTAGTGCCGACATCTTTGTCTTTCTGTTGAGTACTCGTGCTGGTGGACTGGGTATTAATCTCACAGCAGCTGATACGGTAATAAATAAAAATGACTTGTCAAATTGTAGATAATTAAGACAATTCTAGACGCGCAAAAATTCTGATTTTTGTTAACTTTTCTGATTGATTCATATGATGTTAATATAAGATTATTTTTTATGTTACTCATATTGCAGGTTATCTTCTATGATAGCGACTGGAACCCTACTGTCGATCAACAGGTAAGACCTGTAAACAAAATGTTGGTCAACTTATTTCTAGGGATATAGAGGCTTTGCAACATCATGTGATGGCAGCCATGACAAGAGGAACAACAATGAAATCCTTTTCCCTTGGGAAACTGAATTCTTTCTCATGCAAATCAGTTTAGACCAGATTCAATTGCTCCTGCCTCCTGTCATGGCTACCATCATGTAATAGTRCAAAGCCTCGATTGTACCTTATAGTGTTGTTGATCAATCAGTCAATCAATCAAAGACTTGTTTTATTAAATTGTCTGAATTATTATGCGGAGAGAATTAGCGCTATTTTTTGGGTTGCCCTTTCGTGTTACTCTTGCACTTGTCCTCTTGGTGTATTGAGCGTCAACTGGGGCAGATATCAGCATCTCTTACCTGTGACTGAACAAAACCTACCAGTGATTTGTTTCAGMTAACAGAACCTTGAGATACAATCAATCCGACAAGTAGTCAACTTGGGCTACCTGTGTATTTACCAAAAGGGGATACCTGTGGTACAAAGGGTCTTGTACAGGGGCGGATCCAGGGATTTGTTCAGGGAGGGGTGCACTGCACAAAGTTAACCCAGGGAGGGGGTGCACCCCTTAGAATCAAAGGGAAAAAACATTATTTTGCATTGGTTATCTTCGAAGTAGGGGCACAGAGTTGAACTAGGGAGGGGTGCGCACCCCCTGCACCCCTCCCTTGGATCCGCCACTGTTGTATCATGACATCTTGTGAGCGAGGGGCGTTACCATATTGACAAATGCTTTGTTTGGGCTACCTGTGTATTTACCWATGTGGGATACCTTTGGTACAAAGRTTCTTGTACTATGACATCTTGTAAGCAAACAATGTTACCATATTGACAGATGCTTGGTTTGGACTTCCTGTGTATTTGCTGATTTGTTTTTCTGGGGTGTGGGGTATTGTACAAAATGGTCCCGTACCAAACAGCATTACCATATTGACCAATACTCAGCYTGGATTCCATAGTATTTACAAGATGTTTCCATTATGTTTGTTGTAGGCTATGGATCGTGCACATCGTCTTGGTCAAACCAGACAAGTAACAGTCTACAGACTTGTCACCAAGAACACTATTGAAGAGAGAATATTACAGCGAGCTAAGGAGAAGAGTGAGGTTAGTACAACTATTGGACTAAAAACTCCTTCTTAACCCTTATCCTTCTTCCTTCTCCCTGTACCCAACTTTTTTTTTTTTTTGATCTGATACCATTAGATTAAGGGCRGTAGAGTTTTCTAGAGATAAGAAAGAACCTGTTGGCAAACACCTTCTTAATCTGTAGACTTATCCTCGATAAACAACTGTGCCAACCCAACTTTATTTACCCTCCTTGCCACACCCAGTAGTCGTCTGATCTGACTTCACTTCTTTTCCTAACAGATTCAAAAGATGGTTATTTCAGGAGGCCATTTCAAACCAGATGCTCTCAAACCCAAAGAAGTGGTGTCCTTGTTACTGGATGATGAAGAACTGGAAAGCAAATGTAAATAAATATTGTATTTTGACTCTATAGATGTTACAGTGCTTCTAGGATTCCTGCTGCTGAATTACTGCAGTTTTCCATATTCTGTGAACTTGGTAGTTGTACSCTGAAATTTGATTTTTCGTCGCCGTCAATCAAAAATAATCAGTCAATACCTTTTATATTCTTGGCTGGCGGCAGTGAAAAACCAATTTAACAACAAGCAGTTGAAATGTTGGAGTTCGCAGAATATCGAAAACTGAAGTAACTCCAGGATTGGCACATTTTCTCCTCTTTTGGCTATTTTTTTCTTATTTCCAATAGTSTGAGTTGATAAATTTTCAATTGATTGGAACTAAATACCAACACATCTAGAATTGCTCAAGGTTCAAATTTGCCCTTTCGTGTTACTCTTGCACTTGTTCTCTTGGTGTATTGAGCGYCAACTGGGGCAGATATCAGCAACTCTTACCTGTGACTGAACAAAACYTACCAGTGATTTGTTTCAGATAACAGAACCTTGAGATACAAGCGATCTGACAAGTAGTCAAATTGGGCTACCTGTGTATTTATCAATGTGAGATACCTGTGGTACAAAGGGGCTTGTACCATGACATCTTGTAAACAAAAAACATTGCCATATTGACAAATGCTTGGTTTGGGCTACCTGTGTATTTATCAATGTGGGATACCTGTGGTACAAAGGGTCTTGTCTTGGTCAAACCAGACAAGTTGGTGTAACCATGAGATACAAGCTACTTCCCTACAATGGTTTCTACTTCATCCCTTTGTTGATAGTAATTTTTTATCTTGCCTATTTCAGTTCTACAGCGACAAGCGGAGAAAAAAGCAGATGAGCAACGAAAGCGAAGAGAAAGGAAAAGGAAGAAAGGGGGACCTGGAGAGGTAAATAATTTTTTAAAATAATAATAATAATAATAAATAATAATAATAATACCTTTATTTTATATAGCGTCAATTCTACAAGATTCAACAACGCTTTACAGATATTGAGCATAAATTACACAACAGTAATACAATAATAAATATAAAGAAATAAATAATATATTCATAGAATTTACTCATAAAGATAATTAGCTGAGATGGTTATTGTACGCTTGCCAGAAGAGYCAAGATTTAAGATCTTTCTTAAAACCTGATAGAGAATCACGGGCTCTAATGTTAAATCRAGTCTATATGCTAAAAAAATGAGAGTGAACATGATTGTCATGTTCCATTTGATTCATCCAGGACAGCGATAAAATTTCAAGATGCTCGTATGTTGCCTTGTCTAATTGAGCAGCTATAAATTTTCATTTTTCTCAGATTGACAGCCCATTGTTATCTGAGAATCAAGACACACCACCACCCAAGGCCAAGAAGGGTCGTAAGAGCAAAAGCTCTTTGTTCCCACCAGCACCTGAGACGTTAATAGACAGTGCTAAAACAGCTTCTGAGATCAGCAGCATGAATGGRGACACATCACGTCAAGGAATGACTGATATGGATGAAATAAGTGTCATGAGTCTTGATGAAGGTAAAAATACGATTTATGAAGGGAGAGATAAATGCAAGTTATACAATATTTTGAATATTTTTACCATGGAAAATGGTAAGACCTGCAAAGCAATGTCTGGTGTACACGCACTAGCCTTCACTAGCCTGGCATAAAGAAGCAATGAAATATCGCTTAATATACAATGGATTTCCTGTATGCTTATTCGCTTTGTTTTCAATGGTGTAGGATAGAAGGACAGCTGAATAAATGAATGAATAAAACATTGTTTCATAGCCAAAAATACACCAAAATAGAAGACATCATCATCATCATCATCATTAACATCAGCATCATTATTATCCTAAAGGCTGCTAACAGCTGTCTGTTTAATTCCACAGTATCACTAGCATCAGGTGACGGATCCATTCTATCAATCGAYGCAGCAYGCAGTGGTGTCCCTACRCCTCTCAGTGGTCGACCAGACAATGACGACTCTATTACATATGAAGATTCCATAAGTGAAACAGCCAGCCCCTTATCTACAGAAAACACTGGCAAGCGTGGTAAAGGACGAGGACGAGGCCGTGGTCGAGGGAGCACAAGCAGAAGAGGCAGAGGTACAGGTCCTTTGAGAGTATCYCGTGGGCGCGGCAGAGGGCGTGGCAGCTCAGGAGCCTTGGCAGCCTCAGCAGCAGCATCTGCAGCAGCAGCAGCAGCCTCAGCTGCAGCTTACGCAGCCTATGGTTTCACATTCCAAGGGACCCCAACACCTACCCCTCCCCCCTCAAGATCCAGTCCTGTGGCTTTTTGTGCTGGAACTTCTTTAGCAGGAAGTAGCACCATTAGTCATCCAGTACCACGCTACGATAATGAAAATGAGAACCCTTGTACTACCACCAATACCAATGAACAATCATCAGGTCTCTCTTAATCCTTTGGGATACCTGTGGTACACAGGAAACCCATAGTAAGCTAAAACAAGCCAATGAAATTGGCAGATAAACTTTTCTCAGAATAGATCTTTCCTGAATTCTCTTCAGTGACCTCCAAAACAATGGTTGCAAGTCGAAGTTGAACTTGATGTGTTCATACATTTACTGTATTTTATGAAGTCCAACCTTGACTTGGCCATTGTTTTGTGCAGGGCTGTAGCCACTATAAGGTAAGCAAGGCAGTTGCCTCGGTAAAATGTCAGAAATGTCTTAACAAAMCTTTGTAGGTCGCATTTGTGACAGTCTCAATTTCAAAATTATCCTACTTACTCCTGGCTTTGCCACTCATTTGCCTAAGTAAAYTGTTTGTCTGGCTATGGCCCTGTCACGGTCACTCGCGTGATTTCAGAGAAAGATCTATCATATAAGGAGTAAGTAACTGTAGTATAGAAAGCTATGTAGAAACGTGTAAAATAGTAGTTTTTATATTTTTACCATATACTTCACTAAATTCATTAAGCATGCTCTCTAGAATCTTGCTAGAACATCACTTAGTACAAGTCATCTTGCAGCAAAGGGATTTACCTCAGTGAAATATTTAGTRTTCTATTAGAGGTTAGTATAAGTGATTTCCTTTGTGTTCTTGTTATCTATATGACTATTAGTCAAATCCAACTAGTCATCTATCATTAATGCTGCATTCGGATTGGATGAGCTACTATGAGGCTATAAGGCTGCATTCATAATGTATGGCAGGGGGGCAGCTGAAAATTTGAAATGTCCAGAATAATTCTCAAC
>NW_022261907.1:3377-21344 GCF_009602425.1 Actinia tenebrosa
ACTGGACCTCGATTAGCGCATCCCATGTGAAATAGTGTTAGCTAGTGTTAGATCTTAACCTAAACTCCTAAACTGGACCTCGATTAGCGCAACCAAAGCATTTAGTGATTAGATATGTTAAGTAATATTATTCATATATCTATATACTTATTTATACTTATAAATCATATACCAATTTAGCTATCTCCCGACCTAGTCAATCGGTAAAAATCGATAAAGAAAAAGTGTGATATCGATTTTTACCGATTTCTCGATTGGTAAAATCGGTATCGATTTTAATCGATTGACTAAGTCGGGCTATTTAAATTAGTTTTTCTATTTATACCAGTACTTGTTTTCACGAGGGTAGCACTTAATACCTCTGTCCCTCGTTCCTCGTTTGGAATTTAGGAGATTATTTAAGGTTATTATCGTCTACAGTGGACAGCGCTTACCGCTTCCCAGGTGAAGTATTGTTAGACATGTTAGACCTTGACCTGTTAGACCTTGACGTGTTCCGCGTTAAAGGACTTTTGGCTTTAGAAGGAAATGCAACATATTATAAAGTTAGGCTGAATTTAAGTTTCATAGAAATTTCATTATTTGTGATGGTATGTGAATAAAGTGGTGTTTAAATATGTAGTACCGATCTTAAGCTTTTCTTAAAATGATTGTTAAGGTGGATTAGTTTACTTTATAACAAATTGATTGTTTATCCTTTTTCAAACAACCGATTGTTGGTCGTTTTTCAAATAATCGTAGTTGTATTTATTAGTCTGACGTGTTAATTAATTCAAAGTCCATTATCAAACACATTCAATGTGGCATTGTCAAGAAAACAAATTGACTTACAAAGTAGAGTTTGATGCAGGCAACATGCCTTTCTGTATTTTTTCTTTATTATGCTCAATACAACACTGAATTTAGAACAACAAACAAGACTAGGATAAAATAGCCTGTGAACTCATACGCAAACTGGGATATGTGCTATATAAATGCACTCTTACGTCTGGAAATTCAGTAATCACAGCTCCAATATTTCAGAGAGCAAAATACTTTCTCAAAGGTAAGTCAGTCTTGATATAATACCTAATGTTTAAGTGGTTCACTGATCAAAATGTGCGCGGAATTTCCGAACTGATTTACTCTTTAGCTTGTGTGTACATTCGGTATACACACTTTGTGGATATGTTAATGTTGTTTGTAGTATGAGGAATACACTGATGAGGGTCAAATTGGCCAATGTTTAGAAGTAATTATTCCTGATTATTCAGTTAATTGATCCTAATGTCATTTTGCGATTGAACTTTTTCAGAGAGCTAATTAGTACTTTTATTGGAGATGGAATATGATTTGGTTATCGAGGCTTCATCTCTGTTTCTCTTAAACTCCGCGGTTAAAGAAAACCCATCTTTGAGCAATGACAATAAGACACAAGTTAGCCCAGAAGTCCAAGGTCTCTGTTCTTCTGCTGTTCTTGATCATAGTGTCTTTCCTAAAGACGTTTTTTCCGCCGAAACAAGTTTTCTCACACCTGATCGGGTTATAGAAGAGATAGGTGTTTGTGGACGGGGCCTCAGTCAGCCATTGAAAAGTGATAGAAATAACAACACGAAACAGGAATCCACGCGAATACTTGACATAATCAAATATTCTCCTAAATTCCTGCGTAAAAAGAATTCGAAACAGCCATGCAAAAACGTTTCGCATTATGTGGAGGAGAGCAACGGCGGTTTGCAGGGCGCGTCAAACCAAAAATTTGAAAACCATGAAAATCCTGGAACTGTTTCACCGAAAATGGGTTTTCGAAAAACATTTCAGTCGAGTGTAAACCAAAAAGACACTGCAGTAACAGAGAAAATGAAAACAACAGCAACTAGGAATTGTAAGTCTGCGACATCTGATAAGGAAATTCCAGAATTTGGACCCTCGAAAGGAAGAAAAAACTGGCGTAAAGTAAAAGCTGCTTTAAAGCGAATGAATGACGGTGGGGAGCAGTTAAAATCAATGTCGTTAGCGAGCAGCGAAGAGAACATTCAAGGAGTTGCGGGAAAGCTTCGAATCAATCTGTCTTCTGAAACATCAATTGACGATGATGACGACGACGAAGAAGACATTTACCAGAGACTTAAGGCTTTCCTGAACTCTAGTGATAAAAAGTTTAAAACGCCATGGTCTCCTCGGTCGCCTCGACTACAACTAAGAAGCAATAAGTATAGTTTCTGGCCCAAGGGAGCTGAGGCTGGCGGCGTTCCTTACGCAATTACCCCGATGGTTGAAGAGGAAAACGGTGTTAATCAATTTCCTGTATTAAAATCAAAAAGGTATCCTCTAGGAATGCGACGTTGCTCAGCGCCTGAACCCGTACTGAGGCGAGAAGCAGAAGCTTTTTCATTCATAAAAAAAGGCAAGGACATGAAAATTAATTCTCAAAAAAAATCTATAAAGAACAAGAAGGCTAACCATGGTGATCCAAAGCCGTACGATCGCGTAGAACACGAAGTAAGACAAAGAATGAGACTCGTCATGGAAAAAAACTTGGAAACCCTGACGGAGTATTGTCCTGAAATTTGCGGCCAGTTGAGCTCAACTATCAGCGAGGAGATAACCAAATACTTACGTTCTACAGATATTTTCAGTGAAGATGTACAGAAAAAGTGTGTCTGTTTGGTGTATATTGGAGCCGTAAAAGATGATGGTATTCACGCTGCTGTGAGATGTATGTGGATTCCGGGCGAAGACCGTTTGGTAGTGTTTGATTATCAGAACAATTCTTTGTACGCTCTTGCTATAGTATTTACTGCTTCTTGCTGACTTTTAGCTTTAATTTACAGTTAAAAATAAAGAAAAGCGACATTTGATTAAAGTCCAAATTATGGAAAATCATGCGAGATGAAGCTCACATTAACTTTGATTGAAAGACTTTGAAAAAGAACAGCGTTCGCGCCTTCTGAGCTTGCCGCTCAGCTAGTAGAACTCAGTATGGTTAGAAGACTGAGAAAGAAGAAGAAGAAAAAGAAGAATTGAATTAAGAAAAATTGGTAACCCTAGGCTCCACGAACACAGACTAGACTCAAACCCGTGTCCGTTGATGAGAGGCAATGCGAGCGCTCTCACCGCTACGCCACCCGTGCTAATCCCTTCAAAATTTCTTCAAAAAGAAAAATTAAAGAAAAAAAGGATAGGCATACGAACATACTTTATGCAATGATGGCGAGCTACTAGCTTCCAGGTTCTGGCCAGGTTCTGGCAAGGTTCTGGCAAGGTTCTGGCCTACCAACTACTGAACATTCATTTATTACTATTAATATAAGAAGAGATATATAACTAGCTAATAACTAGTGTGAGCTGCGTCGGGTTTCCTAATGAAACAGTAATGATAAAAAGGTAAACTATACACCGGGAAAAGATGAAAAAACTTACTTTTTCATCTCTTCACGTTGTATAATTTATCTTTTCATCATTACCACTTATTGCTATTGTGCTTCAGATATTAGAATGGCAGTCGCTGTTGCCTGAATAATATCATTAACCTAGAATAACATCGACTTTTTTATCAGCACCTAAAGTCTCTATAATTCAGTCTAACATCAAACTCACCATAAATCAGATAAATGTAGGGTGGTTCTCATAGATTGGTAAGCAAGACGCCGGTGGGGGCTATATCGATCCCATCCTCTTCCCCCTACGGATCCTGTGCCATATTTGAGCGAGTAACAGCAAGACACCCTAGTCGCTGGGACAGAAACTGGTGACGGCTGCGGAGGCTAAAGACACTCCGACACCGATTTATTTTTAGCAGTATTTTTTGTCAAATGCATGTGGTAGTGAATGATCCTAAAGGCAAGTTAGTAATCATCATTATAAATGGCTTACGGAGTCGTTTTAGAAAAAAAAATTAMGTCTGGACTGACGGAAGGCAAACCGCAAAGAACAAATTCTGTTTTCAAAAATATCCCGATACTCTTACTTCGTTCAATGCCGACTCTCCGGCGTACGTTATATCCAACTTATTCTAGAGAGTTTTTTTAGATTGACTTTTTTCCTCCCTGCAAACGGCAAACGTGATCACGTTTTTCATCGTTTTTCTGTATTTTACTTTACCTTTTACAAACCTTCTCACCAAAGACAAATATTCTTTTGTTTTTCTACTACTTGGACTTTTTTGCGATTCTTTTTAAGATATTTAAAATATATTTTTAATGGTCAACTGACGTTTCACGTTTGCCGTGAACGTAAATCTAATCACTTTAGTAAGGTGGGCGCTTATAGTGAGAGGCTGGCCTGATCCTTTTGGGAATTCATTGATAATTATTCTTATTCGTGATCTTGACAAGTGAAATGACTTAGAAAGGGGGCGGGCTTAATAGCGAAATACTGTAAATGATTTTCTTAGATATTAGGACCTCTCAAAATTTTGAACTTGGCTTTCTATACTAACAGTCGGTGCGGTAGGAGGTAATTTATGATTGACTTTTTTGGTTGTAAAAGTGCTCCATCCATAACGTTCCCACGCAAACAAGCTGCACGAAAAATGTTCTAGCTCTTTCGAAAATCAAAGTAATATTAAAATGTAAAAAGATTAAAATAATTTCTTTTACCCATGAGGTGGAGATTACTGAAATAATCCTCATTAAAGTCCTAATGGAGAGAGAGAGCACAGGAAAAAATAAAAGCTTACATGATTATAATTCATAGTTATATTTCTGAAGTTTCTGAAAACGTGATAATATTGCATTGGACACAATCAAACATAATTCTATTTAAGAGAAACTGATTTCAATAATTTATAAGTCTAATTTCATGATAAAAGCTCTTCTTAACAATACTTGAAATTCTTTCATGAAACTTTAGAAAACTTTGATATTGCGTGACATTTGACAAGTCAAACATATAATAAGACACGCAATAATCCCATCTTAGCCAATCACAATGCAGAATTCCACACGGTTACCCATAGTTCATTTCATACGTGTGTTATGAGAGAAGGACTCTTCCGGTAGCAGGTACGTCCTACTGATCTCTATACTCTATCTGACCTTCTGAACAAGAACGTATATGTTATTCACTCTATGTTCAAACTAACCGCTTTCCTTTCAAACAACTACGTATGGTTCTCTTCATGGAAGGTTATAATGCAAGAGATATGAATATCCCTTATTCAGAGCTAGGAGGAGAGCGATCTCAAGCCATTGACATCGACTCGGTAATCAAGACGTTGCCTTTGGAAATAGATAAATCTTTCGTTTATCATCCAGACGAATTAAACCTTACCTTACTTGCTAGTGGGTTCTTTGGAGATGTGTACAAGGTAACTTACTTTTATAATAAGATATATTTTTCATTTATAGTAAAGACGAATGATGTATTTATTTAGGTGCCTTTGCGGTCATTTTTTTAAGTAATGCGTATATAAAGAATTTGGTGACGTTTTACTGTGCACTGAGTACAATTTATCGTTGTTTTCTGTTCTCTGTGTCTTTCAGGCCTACCACAAACGTACAGATAGAACGATGGTTTTGAAAAAGGACAAGCTTTCAATTCAAGATAGGAGTATATGTGAAAATGACCTGATGAGTGAAGCAGCCATCTTGAGTCGAATGTGTCATCCAAACGTGATCAGGTTCGTTCGTGGCTGATTTCCTTGTGCAATCTTTTTTATCAACTACTGTTTCACCATTTTTCCTTTCATTTTCGACAGATTTCTGGGACTTTGTATAGGAGATGAAGAGGGACAAATGCATCTTTTAATTGAGGTATTTTTATTCGCGTTTTAATAAGGAAAAAAACACTCAGGAAATACTGTTTGGTTTGCTGTGTGACTGTGCTGAGTTGCACGAGTTCACCGAACTTTTGACGTGGTTTAAAATGTTTTCCTTTCGTTTTGCTGTAGTACATTAACGGCGGAAACCTTGAGGAACTATTGATGAACCACGATGAAGTGCTAGACTGGGGAACTAGAGTTTATCTTGCTCGGGATATAGCAGATGGAATGAGCTACTTGCACAAGAAAAGAATAATCCATAGAGACCTTGCTTCAAAGGTATGCACATTGGACTACTATAATTCTAGTCTTATTTCCTTGTTTGCTCAGCTATTCTGTTTTATTAGAGAATTCGTGTCATCGGATCTTGGTTGTAAATAGAGGATTATGTGCAATGATTCTTTCTTTCTTCTTCTAGAATTGTTTAATTCAAATTGCCAATGGAGCGAAATATGCTGTGATTGCAGACTTCGGCTTGGCAACATATCTACTAGATAACGAGTAAGTTTGTACTCTATCATGTAGAAAAATGTTATTCGATGTACAAAAAGAGTTGTCAACTACATAATTGGTGATTTAAATGTTTCGCAAGGTTGCTGGACGTCCGGCAGCGACAAATACAAGTGAAGTCAAGCTCCTCAACAACCACTCAACCGTAAAAGCTAACTAACGCAACGAGTGTCCCAGATTGTAAAATTCAAATGCTTTTCGCATACGCTTTTATACGGAACATTATAGGAGATTCAATACATAGTACTTGGAATTTAAAGTTTTTCCTTGATGTCTTTCATTCTTCTGTGTCCGATCCCTGAGGTGATAATGTGAAACAACATTAAAAATTTAAGTTGACCGCTAAAGTTAGAAACAAAAAAACCTTAACATTTGAGTTCCATCTGTTATTTTACTTTCTATTTTTGTTCCAAGTTTAATTTCTTCATTGCCAGGAGTAATCTAGACTCTATCATTATTGATCTGAACCTGGTCAAATATCTTTTATCGGTTTTATAATATAGTAGCGATCGCGAAAATAATACAATAAACTGAGACTTTGTAAAAATTTAAAGCAGCAACATATTTTGTGGCGTGCTCCTTAGCTATTATTTATAGCACCGATTATTTAGACAACACCAGTCCATTAATTTTCCTTTTCTTTTCAACTGGAAAATACAGCTGAATTTAACTTCGAAGTCATTAAAAAAAAACAGGTTATTTAGAGATGTCAAAAAGAAAAAAATAAATAATAAGATTAACTTCGATATGTTATTTTTGACATTTTTGTTCAAATTCCTTTTTCTTTACCTGTATTAAGAAAACTCATTCTTTATTCTAATTTCGCGAATCGTTTCGCATCGTTAATTTTATTTGCTATCTTTAATTTTTTGTTATGGTGTTGTTAAATGATCCATAGCCTGTTTTCTTTATCAAGATTATGAAGAGAATCAATCAAGCATATTTCCTGTCTGCTATGCACGAATGTCTCTATCTCGTTCGTGTTTATAATTATGCTAGTTGCCACCTCTATTAACTATGTTGCCAAAAAACAAAAATTGTTATGGATTGAGAAATTTTTAACACAACTTGCAGACTTTAAAGGAATTTTGAAAAATATCGTAAAATGTAATTTAAAAATTTAAGAAATTATGCCATCGTTTTGAATTTCTGTTTACCAAAGAAGAAATAAAATAAAAGAAAGAAAGAGAAAGTAAGGAATGTTTCGAGTTTTGTTTCAGTATTTTTTATAGAGGGTTTTTCACAGCAGCCATGCTTGTTGACAGAAACAATGGAATATTTTTGCATGACAAGATAATTTATTTCCTAAGGGAGAAAATTTCTTTTGTTTTGGTCTCAAACATGGCTGCCATGACATCACATGAAAAATCTCTATAACATCTACCTATAATAAAATTTGGAATTACAAAAAATACAGTTGATAAATTTTCAATCTTGAAACTATTTATTTACCATGCTTTTAATCATGTGCTTCAAGTAACCTTGTTTTTCTTGTTGAAACACTGTTTTTGTAATGGAAAAGTCCTCTCCATTCAAAGTAAGAAAGAAAGTGGTTGCCTCTGCCAACCAAAAGACAATTTAGTGAATGATTAACACTTTTAATTAGCTACACAGTAAAATAAAGCATAACACAATACGATTTCAGTCAATAATAATATAATATATAGCTTGAAACATTCAAATTCAAAGAATGTTGAAAATCACAAACAGAAATTAAGATCTATAAAAAGTCTGGTTCACCAATTCACCTTAAAGGCCAAAAAGTGTTTTTGCTCTAGCATTTTGTTATTTTTATCGTTGCTACTTTTTCAAGCAATTTGTTTAGCCACTATGTAATAAGGCCATTTAGTAAGTGTTTAACTGGATGATTACTTTTCTTGAAGATGTTTTAATCCTTTACTACAAGTTTGGATATTTTGTGAACTCAGATATTTTAACGGCTTGTCGTGAAATTGGTTTTCACTGACACCAGTCATAGATATCAAGGGCGGATACAGGGTTTTTTTGAAGGGGGGTCTCAAGGGTAAATTTTGTGGGCAAAGGAATCCCAGTCGCATTTTTACCACAAGAAGCCCATTTGACCTCAGGAATGACAGGGGGGTCGTGACCCCGACCCTCCCCCTGGATCCGCCCTTGGATATAAAAGGTAATAACTGATATTTTTTGATTGGCAGCAGAGAAAAACCAAATTTAACTACTGATTTTGCAGAGCATGGAAAACCAATAAAGAAAAAAGAAGAGAGATGTCTTAACTTTTTTTGAAAAGATAATCAATGTTTATTATATATGGTGTACATATCTACTACTTCCTCTCAGAAATGACATGTGTAGCACAATAAAGGTCATACTACACTGGATCCCCGATTATCACATTCCATGTGAAGTAGGGATAAATTTACTATTTTCAGAAATGTTTTGTTTTATTTTTAGTCAAGGTGTACAAACAGTGGTAGGCTCACCTTACAATATGGCTCCAGAACTACTTAGAGGAGAGACATACAATAACAAGGTATTATCAAGGCTTGTTTGTTTGCTAAATACAATAAATTTTGTTGAAGGCAATGTAAACTTATTTATGTTATTACATGCCACTGATTAGACGGGTTTCACTTGGGTCCTGA
Organism: Actinia tenebrosa; assembly: GCF_009602425.1. The sequence goes on from NW_022261907.1 coordinate 12,252, forward strand.
AAAGTCCTGGCTTGTGTTTAACACTTTAGCTTGGACCTTGAATTTTGGCCTGTTATCAAGTTTTTTCAAATTCTTTGAATATTTCAGCAAATATTGATATGCTTCATTTTTAACTTGTGGATATGTGAAGCATAAAAATTAGTTATTGTAAGGGGTCTGAATATGAAAATGTGTCTCTCACTTACTCACTCATCCACTCTTTAAGATGTTAGCAGATTGATAAATTATACATTTATCGTCTTACATCATCTGCTTACGCAAAACTTACTTTTGGACTAGTTCCTGTCCAATAAAGGACTGAATCAGCATTTATATGAGAAACTGGAATCTTACTGTTCGAGGAAGGATGGCTGGATTGCTTTGTTTTCAGGAAATACAAAATACTTACTATATTTCATAACTCTCTTACTAAAATATGTGCCAGCTCACTCCCATCTTATTGAGTTATATGATGGTTGGGATGTGGAAGACTAGCTACTACAAACAATCATTATGAACTTTGTCTCATTTGTTCACATCTATCATTAGTTTATTTACTGTCTTGTCATAAAATTATTGACCAGATATATATTTTATCAATTATCGAAAAAGATCTGTTAAATTCTTTAAATTTCAAGTTAGATTCTGAATAAAAAAAGATTTTAAAAAACTAATGGATGTTTGGAATGTTTTTAATATAATAGCTATATATAATAATAATTACATGATTTGAAAATGTTTATTTCTTAACTTTCTTGTTTGTTCCAAATCTTTCAGGCTGATGTGTTTTCATTTGGCATAATAATGTGTGAGATTATTGGACGAGTACAAGCAGATCCTGATGAACTGCCAAGAACAGGGGTATGTGAAGTTGATATTTATGTAAGAGTGTGCATGCATATATGAAAACTCATGGTATTAGTAGTAATGTTGTACCGTGTCTATAACCTAACTGTTTTCATCATTACAGTGATAATGCAGTGATTAAAAGTTATCACTTTAATTGGAAAAGTAATAATTTTGCATGCAGCAAACAGTTTAAATTCAATTCATAATGTATTGTATGTTCATATTAAATTTCCTTCACTATTACTTACAGTAAGTACAAAGGATATCAGAGCAAAAGATGATATATTAAGATATGGATTGCTAGACATTTCAACAACAAAAAAACTGTTTATGACAAGTAAATTTTATTTGGACACTACTGTTGTTTTCTAAATTCTGAAAATATCCATATCTCACTGGAATTCATAGTCTGGCATGGGACTACCCTGTGAGCCACCAGATTGTTTTTCTTTCCCCCTGTAGGGCTGAGCTGCAGTTTGGTCAGGGCTTGAGTGTGGGATAAAAATGATTCTAACAGTTTCTCAAAAAGCCTCATTTTCAATATTTAACATGAACTCTGCAGTCAAGAGCTGCCCACTGGAATTTTCTTTTTCAAGCCAGTTATACTGGACTCAAAATAGCGGCCAGCCAATGGCCAAATGACAGGCCAAATTTCAGGTTTGACGGGCAAAAATAACGATGCACTGCCAAATGAATAATAAAATGATATGCAAAATTTACTGGAATGACCTCCTTTTACCGTGCTTTTTCACTATGGCAGACTGAAAATAATTTTCATTTCAAGCCCTGTTATGATAACTGTGACAACTGAATATTATATTTTATTTGAAGTAAGCCAAAAAACTCATTTCAGTGTGCAGCTTGAAGATGCTCAGCTCACTTAACATTGAAAACTGATATAAGGAGAAGATAATAATAATAATAATAGTAATAATAATAATAATAATAAATAAGAGTTTATATAGATTGACAATCATTGATATTTTCAGAATAAGCCACAAGTCTAACACGTAGATAAATATTTTACAAGAATTATACTTTCTTAATTTTAATAAATTCTAGGCTTTTGGACTTGATGTTGAAAAGTTCCAGACAATGGTAGAAGATTGTCCAATAGAGTTTTTACATACTGCTGTTTGTTGCTGTCAAGTGGATCCTCAAACTCGTCCAAGTTTTGCAGCAACACTCAAGCACATTGAGACGATTCTGACTGAATATCCTCGGAGGCCAGACATTCCCCTTGAAACTTTACATGGTGAAAATGCTATCGATTCACATACTAGAGATACCACCTGTGTCAGTAGTACTAATTGGAGCTCTAGTACTAGCTCATCAAGTTGTTCATTGTCTCCTGCATGCATTTTGAAAGATGAAAATGGCCATCGACAGAGAAGCAATAGTGAGAATAAGCGAAGAATGTCTTGGATATCTGGACGTTATAAGCTTTTCCATTCTGCAACTGATGATTTATTGAAAAATACACCTGCTAAGTTAATGGGATTCTTTAAGAATGTATTAGGTTTGAGGAGTAAGGAATTGAATGTTCATACTAAAGGAAAGAAAGACAGTGATCAAAGCTCTAGTTATCCAAAACGAAGGTCACAGTCATCATCTGTATTAACACGTGTTTCTCCTCTCCCACCTAAAGACATTTCTTCATTAAATTATGATTTGAATGAAAACCAGACTGAATTTACAACAAACCAACRTAAATCTGCAACTGATGTAAATCCTTCCAAGTCTGTCTCCTGTCCAGGAACACCAGGCTTATCTAGCAGTAGGCGTGCTCTTCCCTCAAGACGACATACCATATCTCCCTGCTCACCTATCTACTCAAACATTCCTGATTTCAACCTGAGCATTCATTCAGAAAAATCTACATCTACTGAAAGAGGTCAGTATGGCACCCAACCTGATGTTGTATCCATGTCTTCAGGGTTTGACTCTATGCCAGATAGCTCATCACTTTGCACTTCAAACAATGAAAGTGCATCTTTTACAGACAGTGATTTTTCATCAAGGACATCAAGTTTAAGAAGGCAGGTTTCTCTTCAAGAAGATGAAGAAGACCATTTGAGCACTCCTACTTGTAAAAACATTAAAACACCTCACTTTGATCGTTATGGAAGTTATTCAGTGATTAATGCTGAAGCATCTAGCAGAATGGCTCTAGTAAAAGAGATGGAAAAAGACAACAAGGTGATTGGCTTAAAATCAACCAGTCCTGATAATGTAAAGGCCAAAAAGAGATTACGTTCCCCAATGCTTTTCTCATTTCTACTTGGAAACAGAAGCAAAAGTAAGGATACACCATAAGCACCATACATGGTATATAAATTTCTATTTTTCTTAGTTAAAGAATTAAATATATTTTAGATTAGAGTAAGGGCTAATGCAAGAATTAAATATTCTAAATTAAAGTGCACTGAACCTCTGATATAACACTTTGTTCATTGTATATGAAGTGATTATTTAGTCATTTGGGAAATATTTCTTCATTTCAGAGTAATGCGTCTAAGTTTTAAAAGATAAGAAACCAACTATGATAATAGTTTCTATATGTTGATTAAGTCCTTTGATGTCAATGCAGTCATTGAGTTTATCATATGACCCGTACGACCCTGCTCGCGCGCTCTAATAAAACCATTGGAAAAAGTCACGTGATGGGGGCCGGACGGGTTGACGTAAGCGGGCCGGAAAAACCCATCCGGCCCTGCTCGAATCCGCGCGCTTTCTTTTCTTTAATTATTTTTATTTTCGTGAGGGTCATATGATAAAATGCTTATTGACTGAGTTAGGTCGGGCTGTACGGGAAAATATTTGGCTCGAGGTCATTTGCACGGACCTCGCTGCGCTCGGTCCGTACGACATGACCTCGAGCCAAATATTTTCCCATACGGCCCTCCCACTCAGTCAATAAGTACATAGTATTTTGTTTTACTTACTAATAACAAAAACTGGCCACTATAGGACAAATTTATACAAATGAATTAATTATAAATATTGTGGAAACCAAGAGCAGCATAATGATGGTGCTTTTTTGAATATTTTTGCATAAACCAGATAAAATTTGTGTATTAATTGAAATTAGTGTGCATCCTTGGTTGGCGTAGTTGCACTGGAAATATACAACTCTCAAATGAAGAAATATTTCACCATTCAACTATTCACTACATGTAGAATCAATACCAAAAGAATGAGAATTGTCAACTCATTAGTTTGACATAGACCTTTCCACACTTCGTATTGATATGAGCATGCACTCAACACTAGGGGAAGGGGCAAATGATTGATTCCAGATGTAACCCTTAGTAATAGGAAAAAGACCTCCACTCAGGCATAATACTTTCCCATTTCAGACCACATTTCATTTCCTTGAGAATTCTTTGTTTAAGTTGTGTCATCTCATGCAACAGAGCTCAACCATTAAATGAAGAAATGGTGCTCTAGGGAACGACACATGGTCTGAAATAGGAATATATTACTCCTGGGCGTACCCAAGCCAAAGAGGTCTTTTCCATGTCTCTTGTAGAAGCCAAAATTGATAATGCTCGCATACTGCCAATGATCCTGAACTATCAAAACATGTTTCTTGAATACATTGGCTCTGCTCTCTCTTTCTATATATATATATGTATATTATATATGTATATGGTTAAAAACATATTTCAACAGAGCGTCTGTTATCATCAGTTACTAGTTATTATAATATGAATAATGGTACTATTTAAGTGAATTAACTTGAACTAATTGATTTAAATAGTACCATGCTATACAAAGCATTTATAGCTCTAGAAAAATAGGTAGAAAGAAATATATTTTCCTACATTATTTTGAAATAAGCAATTTAAGAAGTCTGATAAATTTTCTTGTGTACTTGGTCTAGTCCTAGAAGAAAAAAACACAAGACACTTGACAATAAAACTAAAAACATAGATTTTTGTACATCATTATATGGAGCATGAAAAAGAGGAGTTCTTGCACATTATGATCTAAAAAATGAAAAGTGGGGCCCTAAAAGTGCTTTTAAACATAGATCTTTTTGAAGTGTGCAAGTGCTGACAATAGTGTTGTGTGCACAGATTTGAAAACGAGGCATTTTCGTGCAAGACTATCATGAATGCTATGTGGATATTCTATATGGATGCTTTCAAGATATAATATAGAGAAATTTTATTTATTAAAATTATGTTTGAATACTTTGAAGTTTTGTTTTTGGGAGCAGGGTAACTTTTTGAAAAATATCTCACATCAAGCAAAATCATTTCTTCAAGGGTTTTAGAGATCTCATTTAACTGTATGATTTCCAATGATTTTAATCACACTGCCCAAAAATGCCTTGTCTTATTGTCTGCCATGCAATATTTATGAAAGCACTTACGCATCTCCGAAATTGTCTATAATGAGATGATCTTTTTCAAAATGTTGATATTGCTTCTCTTAACATTAAAGGTTCAAATGTTAGCAATGTTATATGCTGAATAAGAATTATATTTGACTAGAGTACATACACTTTATATCCACAAAATGGTGCTATTTTTGAAATTATAATTTGCTTATTTGTACTGAGCACCAACAAATTATTTAAAAAGAACAGACATTTACATTATTTAGTACTTTATTAAATAGTACTATTTCACAGAGCATTCTTTGGGTGCAACCACAGAACTCCAAATACCTTGAGATATTAATAATAATGAAACAGCTCCCATGTTGGTTGAATGCTTTGTTATTGTCAACCAACATACCGCTATAAACAACTATAATGTGACATTCACCCCAAGAATACAACTTTTTCTTGGTGATTAGGCTTTGTTACATGGTGCATACCAAGCTTGAAATGTATTATTAATATTCATAATTATGTAAAAATGTGGCACATAAAAAATAATTATGCTGGAAAAACTAGCAGACAAAGTTTAGGAAAATTCCATTTTATCATCACCATTCACTGACTGCATTCACACTAAGTGCATTTCAGGCTTCAGTTATGCAAGAATGCAACAAAACCTTCACCAACCTGCACTGTTCTATTCTGATCATCAACCAAATTGATTAGAATCTAATATCAAAAATTTTAGAGTTTTTCTTGAAAATAAATTATTTTTGTTCAGTCATAAACTATTATTATTTGAAATTCAAAACGTTATTTAAACTATTCTCAACATCTCTAAACTTATAATTACTATGCTTCCTTTTAAAGAAGTTACATGTAATCTTTTTTTTTTTTTTTTTCAAGAAATAATATCAAGAAATTTTATTTATTCATTACTGAAATAACCATTATAATTATTATGCTGTGAATGCATCTAGTATTAAAGATAGATAAAGATTTATGTATATATATTATTGTGATGAATGACAAAATAAAGCTTATTTACAAGCATCCTGGTTTAAATATTATAAGGAAGGAAAAGTTATTTTTAGAGAGGGAGGGCTTACTTTTTTAACACTAATAGATTATTTTTGAGTTCCAAATTACTGCTGAGTTCCTTGGTTACAGACTCTCTCACTCAGGTTTTACAGCCTTGAGTTAATAGTGTCCAAATATTCACAAATACCAACAAACACCAGCAGTAAAGTAAAGAATTCACAACATCAACATTATGGGAAGCATGGGTGGCGTAGCGGTGTGAGCACTCGCCTCTCATCAATGCAACCGGAGTTCAAGTCCAGTCGGGTTCGGTGTTGTATATGAATAGAGTTGTTTGATGGTTCTCTCCTGTGCTTCGAGGGTTTTCCGGGTTCTCCGGTTTTCTCCCTCCGCAAAAATCAACTACTAAAATTCCAATTCGATCACGGAATGAGGGCCACAGGTTTGTTAGCCACTAGCTATTAAGTGCTACCCTAGTGAAAAAAGGATGATTATGAACACTTTGAAATTCCACAGACCTTCAATGGAAAACATGAATATTCTGTACAAAGCCGAGGCTAACCCTGAGCAACAGACAACTCGAAACTAGAGTATTCAGGTTTTATTGAAAACCCCCTGAGACCTAGCCTGCATAGTAGTGTTCCCTTCCCCCTCCCAAAAGTGCTGCTGAACATGGCAACTCATACCAGCAACCTCTGAATAATTAATTCATTATTGCTGATATTGTGCATTTCTTTCCTTCCCAGTGGGTCTAATTTGTCTTGGTGCAATGTTTCCCATTCACAGACCATGCGTCATTCCCAAGAACATCATTTTTTTGTTTATGGCTGTGGTTTGTGGTTGTTTATTGATCCAACCCAAAGAAAGAACCTTATTTTCAAAAGGAAATGTCTATAATAATATACATGAAAAATTTACTCAATTCTGATTGGCTGAGAAATGTGATGTTTACCAATAACCAATAGTAATTTACACTGCAGGCAAATAATTTCGAAAATTGTCAATTTTTCATGTGTATCATTATAGTCATGGTTGCTTATTCAATTTGAAATGAATTTTTACTCACGTGTTTCTTAAAGAGCTCAAAAAGCAATTGCCCTGGGGGCTCATGCTATTTCGAAACTCTTTGAAAAATCCAATCATGCAAACTATTAAATAATTCCAAATTGCTCTTGAAACCATATGATTACTTATACTTAGACATAATGCTTTATTTACCTGGACACAAATGATGTTTCAAATGCCATATACTCACTGGATCTCATGATGAAGCGAGGCCGTTCGGTAATCCTCCTTGAAGCAGCGCAGTTTTTCTGGGTTTTTTTTGTTGTTGTTGTTTTGTTTTTCTGTTTTTTTTTTGTTTTTTTTTTGTTTTTTGCCCCCACATTTCGTGCGGGTTCCGATGAAAGGACGACAACGGAAGTACTATGACAGTTATCCCTCCTACCGCAGTTATCATTTCCTGTTTCTTCCTAATATGGACGTGATCATAAATGACGTCACATGAACAGTAATCCTCCCGCGAAGAGCTGAAAGAGCAAATACAACCTGAAGAAGGACAATATTTTCACGGCTTTTTCTCTGCTTTTACCATGGAAAAACGACATCTCTCACCGTATTAGGAGCACTCAGTCTGGTAAGTTTTGTTTCTTTTAGTTTCACAAGTCAATATAGGGTTCACCATAGTCTGGTTCATTGATCAGCAAGTTCAAAAATTCTTCATTCGTTTGTTACGCTTTTATACCTAATGACAGATTACTGGCGTTAAAGTTTTTGCTGTTCTTTATATCGACCTCTTAACGTCAAAAAACTTTGGCTATTCCTTAATTCAGAAATGAAATCTTCTTGTTTCACTTTTGACTAAAGCCATGCGAATTAGTTCGCAGTATAGCTAGAGCTCCTGATCGAACCATTTTATAAGCTTAGTAGTACCTTTTGCTTGGCAACTCAAAATAAGCTTTCTCAATAGAAGAATTGTTTAATGGGACTACAATTCGTATCGTAACAAAATCAAAATCTCAAAGCCTTTTCTTGTTTAGTCATTTAATAATAATGCAAGTTTTTTTAAATAGTACTTCATAGGTGGTCTTCTTTCTACATAGGACCTTTCTGGATGTTTACAAACTAAGCTAATTACAGTAATGTGCAGTCTGTTTAAACTCTTCTAACTTCAAGAATATTCGTTTTGACTATTAAACATCCTTATTCAAGACCACGTATTTCCTAGTTTTAGTCTTTCGTATATTCTTTTACGAAGAGATTTTACCGACTAAAAAATAACGATGTGGCCAAATATAGTAATCTTCCATTAACGCCCCAGTAATTAGACCACTGGGACACGTTTCTTTGTGGGGTAATTCGTAAAATAATTGGCGCATTTTCTTTGATCTTCATTGTCTTTATTTAAGCATTTCATTTTCATTGAATTGATGTTATTGTCGGATTCTCGTAAATGAATTAATGTGAGCGATATTTTTTAAAGATATATGTAATTTAATGAGACAAGATAATTAGAACTCATATCGTTTGTTAATGTTGCAAATCTTTTTAGAAGTCTGATGATAGCTGATAAGAACTTGTTTAAGGCGGCTGCCTACTTTTGAAGGTTCGATTTGAGCCCATGATGTGCACGCACTCAAAAACTGCTGAAAAATCTACAAGATTTTATTGAAAAACCATACACGTTTTGAGCTTCAACAGGACAAAACCCTCAAATTTTGCATGGCACTCTATTTTTAATAGCTCATTTAAAAAAATTCCTGAAARTCTAGGTTATATCAACATTTCTAACACATATTAAACTCATCACACGTAGATGAGCTTGGCGTTGGTGCTTGGGTGGGAGGAGCCTCGGGAACTCGGCGGAGGTCAGCGGTAACTATGGCAACCCT
>NW_022261907.1:26223-44372 GCF_009602425.1 Actinia tenebrosa
GATGATGATGATGATGATAATGATCTCTATCCACCATCATCCATTCATTCATTCTAAAACAATAAGATGTCTTACCTTCAGGGATTGCAAGTCAGTAGTCAATTCCAATTGTGTTCAATCTAATATACCATTTACCATTCTAGTGATCTCCTTTTTGAGGCAACAACATGCCTTCTTCTACCACGCCGTAAATCCCAGATAGCAAAAGAACGGGTCCAACCAAGACGACCAATGTCTGTTAATAAAGTGCTGTATGCCATAGGAGGAATGAGTAGGAGGGAAGCAAGCAAAAGTGGTGAAAAATTTGACCCTAAAGAAGGCAAATGGAAACCAATAGGTAGGGCTATTGATGACGTGTGTAGTTGTAAGTGATGATTCGGTGAGTAAGGTATGCAGTCAAATGGGTGTAACAAATTCCTTTCTATATCCATGAGCAGTGTGCATATATAGTCTATTACAGCAAACAGTGCCACTTGTCTCATTCTTTGGCTTTTGTCATTTCTTTTTTTCAGGTGATATGAGTATATGTCGATGGGGTGCTGATGTAGGTGCTCTTGGTCCGTATCTGTATATATGTGGAGGAAGTGACGATGCTTCTCGCTTAGACACTGTTGAAAGATTTGACCCATTTTCTAATGTATGGGTGCCATCTGTTCCCATGGCAACGAGTCGTAATGGGGTAGGGGTAGTTGCTGGCAATGGAAGGATTTATGCAATAGGTGAGTCATGACTGAGTTTTCTAGATAAAGTCTTACAACCAAACACATGAACAATAACTACATTTATTTTTCTCCAAACCGATATCCTATGAATCATGCATTCTCATTGGCTTCCAGAGCAGTTGGTATTTTCTTTTACCGCTGTCTGATATCCTTTGATAACAGATTGCAAAAATGACAAAAAATAATTGCAAGACAAGTTAAATATTGGGGAAAATAAAAATCCTACTTTCGGTCTGTATATGAAAAAACGGTGCCCCTGGTCTACATTGAAGACATGTATTGAACACTTTGGGCACAGTTTTCCCCTATCCGGACCGAATGTCTTGTTTAGCTCAATACTTCCAACTATGGTCATTTATTGCAATGATTGTATCTTTTCAGGTGGTTTTGATGGCTCAATGCCGCTAAACACTGCAGAGTATTATGACTCTAAAACAGGCCGGTGGACAGAGATAGCTCGTATGAATCAGTGCCGTTTTGGTGTTGGTTGTGTGGTATTAGACAATTACGTCTATGCAGTTGGAGGATCAGATGGTACAAATCTTAAAACAGTGGAACGATATGACCCGGAAACAAATAGATGGTCGTTTGTTGCTCCTATGAATACAGCTAGGTATGTTAACCTATACCAGATATTTGGAGTTGTCTTGTTTGTTATACGGCGTGTAGTTCCTAAGACTAGTTGACAAGCGTGATAGAACTCTATTACACGTGTTTGTTTCTTCATTCTCCTTCAGAAAACAAGTTGGTGTTGCATCGCTTGGAGGGTATATTTACGCTATCGGAGGATGCGATCATGGTAAGCGCTATGATACAGTAGAGCGCTATGATCCTGCCAAGAATGAATGGCTTGATGTATGTTCGATGAGCACCCCACGCAGTGGGTGTGGAGTAGGTGTCTTGGATGGTCTTGTGTACGCCGTGGGGGGATACGATGGCACTATGTATTTACAGTCAGTTGAAAGGTAAGTCTCGTCTCAAGTGATTGGCTAGTACCGTACTATGGGACTGTTGGTACAGAAAATGCGTGATTTTATCATAGACTATGGAAGCTGCCAATATTTCAATTATTTGCTACTTTAATAGTGTCCAAATTCTTCATTTATGCTAAAGAAATTACAACTTTTCTCACTCATATTGGCTTCATAATGATGATTATGGTGATGATTATGGCGATAACCTTGATTTACCGTTGTCTAGTACACTTAGCTCGATATAATGTATAGCGTAAAATCCCAGTTTTGGATTTTTGTTCTTATGACAATAGGAAAACACTGGAATCACGTGTTAATGGGCTTCTAACGGGGGGACCTTATAACTGGGATTTTACGGTATGCCGCTAATTTACAGGTACCGCCACAACATAATTGAGCTGCTTGTGGGTAACTGATGTCGTGTTAGCTGTCACTTACATTGTCATTGTTTTTATTTTAGATATGATCCACTAACGAACCAATGGTATCAAGCCCCTCCCCTCAGTCAACCACGTGACTGCGTAGCTGTGTGTGTAGCCACTTCTAAACGAGTTACTTGCTCAAGTAAAAGACTTTTTGAACATAGAAATAGCAGCCCACCCTCTTCGAACCACAGCCACTCGAGCTAGCAGTATGCTTATTTATCACGTGACGGAATATACAGTTGGCTGTTATATCACAACTCGATTGGTGAGGACCAACATCAAATTGATTGCATGAGCATAGCGGGATAAAGAAAGCCACGATCATGCAGCCCTTACCCTTTGAATTCATTGATTGAATTCATGGGGACGGGGAGGGGGAAGAAACCTTTAACTGAGTGACTGTTCAGACAATGTTCTGACGTCGTATATGAGTATCTTCGGCGGCGTTGGGTGGCAAAAATACGATGAGCTTTATTGGAATTGTACCATGAGCGATGGAAAACAACTATAGTAAAAACCCGCGTATAAGAACCTAGGTTTTTTCAAGTTAGCCTAAACAGGTTCTTATATAAATGGTATTTAGTGTTAAATTAGGCTAACTAGGTTCTTAATTAGGTTCTTAACTTTTGGTCAAGAAATAAAATAAAGTTTCATTTTAAGTTGGATTTTTTTATTCAATGAGGACATGTTCTTTACAGTAACCATGTAAAGTTATAGTGTTTATAACATTATTGTGTACAGACTGTGTTATAAATATATTTTTGAAAAGATTCTAAATTTTTTTTCTTTTTAAAAAATAAGAACCTGTTTTAGGGTTTTAGCCTAACAGGTTCTTAAATTTTAGGTTCTTGTACGCGGGTTTTTACTGTATTGCTATCTATGTGATATACCACAAATTGATAATTTAATTGCAAAAAAAGGGCCAAAACGAAACTCTTCATGGGTTAACAGAATGTTATGAAGTTTTTGTAGTTTTTATTTAATTTTCAAATAACCGTATCCTTCACTTTCGGCGAGAATAAAACTCCGGTACTCGAAGTGCTGTCGTAGAAGACACGTACRTTTGTAGTGAACAAGGGTTTGTTATCGGCTGCTGTCGTCACATTCTCAGTCTTTATATGCTAAAATGTACAGTTTATTAAAACGAAAACACTCTAAAATTGCCCTATTTCACAATGACGTCACTGCTTGTTTATGTGGGGGATAGAATCGCCAAATCCAATAGAAAATTCAACAATATTTTCTCCTAGCGAAACAGTTTAATCTAAAATGGCCTGGTTTTCAGATATAATATGTGTTAATATGTACTAAAAAATATTCTGAGCGTTTGCTGGCTATTCTACTTCTCTTTGTGGATTGATACGGGTTTTAGAACAATTTTCGGTGAATTTGCGTTGATTTGACCCCCTCCGACGACCATGATCCTTTGCGTTGATGTGACGCCATAGTGAAATAGGGCAATTGTACTTGCTGATTTTACAACATGATTTAATATATCGTTAATATTTAAAAGTTGGACAACTAAGAACTCTGGGTGTGGTGTTCAAAAATTAAGTAATTGCTTCGTGTTCTTTGACAGTTTGTATATAATAAAACACATATTACCTGGAAACTCGGGACACAAGTGTGTTTTGTGGTTCCTCGATCGCCGTCTCGGGACCACAAAACACACTGTTTCCCTCAATCTCGGTCAATAAGTGTAAATTAGTATAGTTAGTGTGTAACAGTGAAATGACAACAAAAGAACACAATGGAATTACGGTCAACGTATTTCACGGGTTAATGAAAACCACTCAAAATAAGAAAAACCGTGATTTTGTCCCAATTACAAGTGTTAGTAAAGAATTCCTCAAAGAAACATTTACTCGGTATTGACCACTTGTATTTTGTAAGTACATACATACTGATGGTCAATGGGTTATATTTTGTCAATGATTTAACACGTAAACATTGTAAATAAAAGATACTATTGTTGTTGTTGTTAATGACATAGTGTTGACGCGTAGGCTTTACCCTCCCTACGTACCCTGCTGAAACTGAGGACCCGTCCGGCCGCATGCACTAGATTTGTTTGAAAAGCACATGCTTTCCAATGCGTCTTGGCTTTGGGCCCACAATAATCGATTGAAAACTCGTGCATTTGAAAACGCCTTCCTGTGTAGTCTTTCTTTGCAGCCGTTTTTGTGTCGGGAGTTTGGGGACCGACACTAAGGACGCCTGCAAAGAAGACTATACTTCCTGAGTGGAGACATTCGAAAACGGAGGCTTTTGAAAATTCTGACGTCATTCACACGGGTGTGTCACGTCTGTTTCTCGCATGCGATGATAGGGCGTTATTTCTGATCGTGATGAGGAGGTTTTTGAGATATACACCTATTTCAAAAAAAGTCGAAGGCGAAAAGCGTTAGGACTGAAATATAAGCTTAATATTCTCTTGCTCTCGGTTATTGAACTTATGGCCCTCGAAAACGAAAAGTAAAACTATAGAAGAAGACAAAAACCAAGACTTGTGGGCGGTTGGAGATGCAACTAGGGACTCCCCCTTCCCGGATCGGCCACTGCACATTTACTGTTTATGAGATTAGAGAAGTGTACAAATGTACTGAAACTCTTCCTTGGTTTATTTGGTGACTGTATCACCAAGTACACTAAGCGTGTGAATTAGGTTCCCATCAGCGAATTATCTCGAATTAGAGACACCCACACCCCTGAAAACCAAAACCAATGCCAACTTAGCCATGTGAAAAATAAGTAGATATAATCTTCAGTTTATCTTTTTAGTGGAGCTAGGAGTAATGTATTGTTAGAGTGCTTGCACTTTTAACTCTGTGAAAGAGTACTAAGTTTATATACCGTTAAATATTACAAAATAGAGTGGTTTTCAAAAACCCGTGAAATACACTTTAGCGTATTACACTTTAATACACTTTATTGTCCACATTTTCTTTTGATTTTCTTTTGTGTTTTTGGTGTATTACAATTTATTAAACCTTAGCTATTACACTTTGTTTCACGGGTTTTTGAAAACCACTCTAGTTCAATGTTCTATTATTTCCCCATTGGTATTTAGTACTAAAATAGCCAGTCTGCGTTTGGGGGAATTAAACTGGGTCCAGTTGGAAAAATGTCCCTTAAAGCAATACCACAATACAATGCATTGGCAACTCGATCCAGTTTGCCAGCTCAAACCCGTAATGGCTTGAGTGCAATGTTGTGTATGGAAATAGTTTTGCTATAGCGAAAATATCAGACTTGTATATATTGATTAACTTAGTCAGCTAGAAAGGGTTTAGATAAGCTAATCGTGGAAAACACATCCAGCACCGTTCAAAGTGTATTCGTTTTCTACCCACGGTAAGGTGCGCGGTAGCTTCGGTAGGGGTGATAGATGTGAGGTCCTAGGGAATGCATAACTCTGCATTTGATGCCGTAAACAAAAAGATGGGTTGTGCGTGGTACGGTCACGGTTCGCCTGTACCGCAAGTTTCTCACGCTGAGATATGCGGTGATGTCTGTTCTATGAAATATAATGGGCGCGGATTAAATACAACAGTCACTTCAACTGAGTTTGATGCTATGGGTCAGTGCCTGGGGATACATGGTGAAATTAATTTCAGAATGATTTACAAAAACAGTTTTCTCACGAATGCTAGCTGAGTCGAAACCGGCTTTAGGGACGGTAAATTGTGCCGCATGTTTCTGGACACTAACCATTCTTAAACCAAAAGGTCTATAAACGTATCTATTCAATGTTTTATCAAGATGAGAAAATGTTTACTTGATTGGTTTAATCCCACTCGACCATCATGTAGTTTGATAATAGTATTAACTATTTATAAGACATTCTTGAAGGTATCGAGCATCCATGACTTAATTCCACAAGTTCATTTTGTTGATCTGTTAGGCTGAATTACATACATGCTCGTTGTCTGGACCTTCACCGTCTTCATCTTCATCTTCGGGATTATTGTTCTGCCCAATAAGCTTCATTTTCATTTCTAAGATGGGAACAGGCAGTGCAATAACCAGAGTTCCAACAACACAGCATATACTGCCCATCAGCTGTCCCATGGTGGTTTCAGGGGTCATGTCACCGTAACTAAGGATACAACATAGAAGCAGATTAACATACTAGTAGTATAATTCAACATGCACCTCCTTCATAGGATGAAGGATGATCCATGCTTTGCAAAAAAAAATCCCACTGACTGAGAATCGTTGTGCATGGGTAGATATAAGTGCTTATTTTATTGGCAGTCTTTCCCAGGGACGTTTATTCTTCACTAATACTTAATGAGGCTCCTACGTCTTTATCCACTTGGCAATGGATGTACAATTATCTCTGATAAAGTCGTCCTCATTAAAGAATACTAATGAAGGGGACTTTATGGGGTTTAAACATCCATGCAAGTGACGTGTATGGTCGCTTCAGTTGGTTCAAAGGCTCATTACTTTTTCATGATTGGCTTTTGAAAGCAAAGTTAACTAATGGGAGTCGTCGGAACCATCRATTCGAATATTTATACCTCCTTTTGCAAATCTAAACGTGCTAAATTTAAAATATTTTCGGGCTTTGAGTACGTTGTCGTGTTATGAGAGAGAAAATGTGTTTTCTTACTTACACGCGCGTAAAAACATAAAAACCTAGATTGTTTATTATCTTTTTAGCAAAAACGACAGGCTTTATCAACCTTTATATAAATCAATCCTCTTTTATGAATAGTGAATGGGGTGTGAGAACAAATAAGTCGGTTTATCACGGAACTTGCCTTTTCCAATCTTAACTATCTGGTTGTCAAAACGAAAGAGTTTTTCGTTGTTTTGGCCACAGTGCATCTAGCGGATATAAATGATTTAGATGCAAGGGAGTAAGTGAAACTCATCTAGATTCGAAGTAGTATTTGCTTCCACACGTTTACCGGCCGACGAACCGTAAATGGAGAAGGGACTATAAGCTACTCGAGCATTGGGAATCTTATTTTTGCATTTTCTTTCTTGCAACTTATTTAACTTATAAGGAACCTTCTTTACTTATTTTCCTCTTTTAGTTCTCGTGATGTGTATATACTTGAAACTACTGAATTGAATCTAGCTTCAGGCTCGCAGCAGGACTGCTAGACTATTTTTCTAACACTGCCTGGTGACCGCGAACTAAATGAGAACGGCAACAATTAACGCAAAAACAGCTAAAATGCTCGAATTAAACTAAGAAGGCTATGGACAATGCACTAATGCATGTGTTCCATAGAGTATCTACCAAAACAAGTGAAATGAGCTTAAGATTAATTGGTTGAATTTCATGGTATCTTTTTAAATTTTTCTGTTAAATATAGGCCTGTTGTGTTTTTGCAGTCATGCAAGATTAAAATGATGACAAGCACAACACGAAGCAGCATATTAATTGAATTCATCAGTGACTGTAATTAGTGGGTTCATGATATCACGATATCTATTAACTATGAAGATGTGGATACACTAATCATAACTAATCTTGTCAAAAAGGACCAAAATCCTTCAATTACTGTTATTACTTCCTGGGTCATGCAATATAAATATCTAGGTCGATAGATGTGGAATTTTGTATCTTTGATATTTCATGATTTAAAACACTATAATAATGGCCTGTTCTTGTCAAGCTAGTAAGGCCAAGTCTTGAATTTTCATGATACTCTGAAAACGATTTACTGCTGCAAATGAAAAATTTAACGTACTCGCAAATTCCGTAAGACCCACGGGTTTATTAAATTATACATCGTTTCTAGTCATTTCCATCGTTTTGTTTGAAGCTAGTGAGACTAATAAATTTAAAATGAATCAGAAAACCGAAAACGTTTAATGAAATTTCAGTGTTTGAGAATTCAATATTCTGTACTCTTGATACATTGTAATCCCCTATGCCAGGATACGAACAAAGAATCTTAAATAACCAAAAAGAGTATCCGTGTTCGGATATGTCCGTAATATAGAGGTGTCGGCGTGGGGAGGTTCTACTGTGTAACTCTTTTTAAACATGCAACCCGGTAAATTCTATTCAGTCCTGATTGGACGTCGCGTACGGTCTCGTCTACTGGGTATCATATGTACTATAGTACAGGGAAGGGCCGAAGTGATGCAGGAAAGCTAAATTTAGCTTGAATAGAACTTGATGGCTTAATCAGTACTTACCCCAGCGTAGTCATGGTGACAATAGCATACCACATGCTATCAGGTATGCTAAGAAACGTCGTCTTCGGTTCGTCTTTCTCGCAGTAATAAATTACTGTCGCAAAAATAATGACTCCCAATGAAAAGGAAAACAATATAAAACCTAATTCTGAAGAAGAGTTTTTGATTGATCCGCCAAGAGTTCGCAAGCGCTTTGAGTGCCGAGCCATTTTCACCACTCGAAGAACTCGTAAAACTCTTAAGACCACTAATTGTTCTGATTTTCCACCTGATGACTGGAGAAAGAGTCTCAAATAAAAAGGCAGAATTGATGCTACATCGATTATGTTATGAAAATTCTTGATAAATTTCATCTTTTCTGGTGCTACGAAAAGACGTACCAAGTACTCCAGCGTAAAGATAAACACGCATGTTGCATCGATATTGAAAAAGGTGCGTTTGTATGTTTGGCCGCAGGTTAGGTTATTTCCACAAGGAACTGTTTCGACGACTGTTGTCATTATACTTACTACTATAGCAATTCCAACTGTAATGTTAATAGTCTTGCCTAGTAAAGTGCTGTGAGGGTTTTCAAACAAGTCCCAGATAAGTTCCTTTGGCGATCGTTTTGCAGGCTTGCACTGACATTTCGCTACTCCAGTCTTTTCTGGCTCTTTCGGTACGCCCCTTCGACTTGCTTCGTCCATTTCTTCAAAGCAACATAATTCCATTCTATCCTGAGATATACGAAAGAATTTTAGTTCGTCCTTGTAAGAAATGCCACATTCGTCCAGGGAAAAATGCAATTTTCCCTTCCGGTAAAAGTTTAGAACATGCCGAAAGAAAATGGGATCTCGATCGAAGAAATATTCTTTCTTTTCCTTGTCGTAGAACGAATCCAGGTCTAAACTTCCCAAAAGTGTTTGGGGATATTTCTGCAGTGTTTTTTCCCAAGTTTCAAACTTTCTTCCGCTGACGTTGATAATGATTCTGCGATCATTTTGGTTTAAGAGCGGTTGACGAATAGCGCCTGAAAACTGTTTGTTCATTAAAGGTGTCATTGCTACCAGTCCAGCGCGTGCAGCTGGGAGCCAACAGTCAAGATTATTAACAGATCGGTGTCGTTCCATGGTTATAAAGAATTATCTATTGTAGTTATCCACTTGTGTCAAGAACCATTGCGGTTCTTGAACTTCTTTCAGTATATCTTATAAGTTTTGCAAGACGACCGCACAAATGTTCAGATATGCGCGTTCTGAGTAATTGACTTGATCAATAATTAATGAAGAGTTCGGAAAGATTTAACAATGAGCCAATGGGGGTAAACTGCTTGTTAGCCTATTGAAAGGGATATTTTGACATTCCCTATCGTACGTGTCGACGCAAAAAAAAGTTTGTTAATAAACTACTGCTAAATCTCCACTAGAACTAAAATCTATGAATACAAGTCATTACAGACAGACCTTGACAATGTGATACGGGTACCAGTATTAATTGTGCAACTTATTGAGATAACAATGCATGTTTCCCTTTCTTTAATACAAAGATCCGTCCACCCTTTTCTTACTTGCAGCAGCCAATGAGAATAGTTTGCATTGAAGGGTGTTTTTGCTAATCAGGACTTCAATTGTTATGCATCACTCTCACAGTTGGTGGAGCAGTTTTCAAATAAATTCCCATTCATCTATGAATCTCGCCCGCAACAAAGGTTTTACACGTAAATAGATCTCTAGTCATACTTCGCCGCGTGTATTGATAAAACGTATGTTTTTGTTTTCGCATTC
This sequence comes from Actinia tenebrosa, assembly GCF_009602425.1. The sequence goes on from NW_022261907.1 coordinate 36,273, forward strand.
CTTATGTTTTACCCGTAAATTAGCGTAAGGGGGAATCCAAAACACGGTGAATAATCTTTTATATAGAGCATATATCCCCGACGGTTCCAGATGATCTGCAATGTTTTCTGTAGTTTTGAATCCCACGATTAATCTAGCTAACCAATGAACGTTATGTTTAATCCTCAAGAATAATCCTACATCTCAGCTAGAAATGGCATAAATGTGTAATCTTTTTCTGACAATTATCAATTGAGGACAATTATTACGAATAACACATGAGTATTAATTGAAAAGTCCATTCCGGCAAGCCACGCAAGCCATTTAGTGGTACGATAAGGCGCGAAGCGGGACATTTTACACGATATTCAAGTGATTCGGCTACCATGATGAAATATTCATCATCGGTTACCAGTCTGAGAGGTGAATGATAGATTCAAAGAACGCACTTGAAACCTTAATGCGGTTTCACTACTAAACTTAGTCAATATTTTAGATCTCACTGAACGCTAGATCTAATGCGTCGCCTCTCACCAATACAGACGATTCGATTCCTGGGCTCAGTGCCATATGTAAATAGATTGTTTTGCTTATTTTGTCTATTGGTTCTCTCCCGTGCTTCGTTGGTTTTTCTCAGGGTTCTCCGGTTTTTCTTCATTCGCAAAAATTAACTTCTGAATTCCAATAGACCGTTTTCTCAGGTTGCGTGCGCATCCAAATTTAAAGAACTTGACGGGCCAAGATACCAAAACACGAGCTTTATGATGACTATTATCATGCATTGCTTTGAAAATTTTTTCGATAAGAATTCATAAAATCGATTATTATCAATTTTACTAAATTTGCGTTTTTCAATTTTGTGGCCCGTCAAGTAGGATGCGCACGCAACCTCAGTTGAGAAAACGTAACGGTCTGCTCGCTCTTTGGAGCTACTCTCGATAGGGTTAAATTTTTATATCTCCTTTTGCATTATACTGTGAGTGTGAATATAAATCGGTTATTTTATTTAGAAATTAAGACAGTTGACAGCATACATGAGGGTGTAGTTTTTTCAAGGCATAGACACGCTGAATGAAGTGTAGCAACATAGAGAGAAATCTTGGACAAAGACCACGACCTTTAAAAAAAAACAAAGCAAAAAACAAAAAAGAAAGAAAGAAAGAGGACAGACAAATAACAGAAATTGGAAGAAAGAGCAGAAACCATGGAAAGAGGACAGAAATCATATATGTTTGCCATAGAGGTATGTAGTAATATTCATCCATGCCATAAGACGTTTTTTGAAAAGTAAATTTTGCAAAAATTGCCAAAGAAAGGTTCGACCAGGTTTGTTGCTGTGTATTGTGCTCACGAGAAGCTCACAACACTCTCGTGTAAGAACACCTTATTCATGTACAACTGTGCAAATGCATAGAATATGAGAATTGAAAGATAATTAGTCTATATTAAGTATGGGCAAGGGGACATGTAAGGGAGGTACAAGAGATCCCTAGAGAAATGAGGATGAAAAGAATAATTATCCAGGAGTTCACGCACTTTGTCACTGTAGAATATAAATTCAACCAAATAAAATTCTAAATTTTAGTCGCATAAATTTGAGCTACGTTTGTGCTTATCATATGTCCTTGAATCCACAAAGTAAAAGGGGCATGTGTCCCGTACACCCCCACCCCCTCCTCCCCGTAGATCCGCCTCTGCATAGTATGTGTGAAATATTCAAATAGCTTTGGGTATCACCAGAGTTTTTAGTTTTGAATAAACATACAAAACTGTATGGATTGGGCCTAAAATACTTTCCGTAGGTGAATGGATTTGAGCATTCTAAAGTGTTAGATTGTCAAAAGACAGAAGGAAAAAAAAAAAACGAAAAAAAAAAACCCGCCCAAAAAAACCCAAAAAAAACCCACAACATGAAACCAGGCGCAGAAACAGCGCTTGGACTCCCTGTGGAGGCTCCTTTACACATTGCTAGGTCAGCGGTATGCCACCGTACAAAGGAAAGAAAATCAAAATGGCGGATTTGAACCCTTACTTGAGTAGCGATCCTTCGGCGAAAGACAGGTAAAGATCTCTCAGCTTTTACTTAAAATAGATTTGATACTGTCAAGGACAATAATTAAGTCTTATATGTGGCATTTTTTAGGTGGATAGTTATATATCCAGCGTATTTAAACGGTAGGAAGACAGTAGTGCAAGGCCGACGTGTACCTAAAGTCAAGGTGAGCTTATGAATACTTTATTGATACTTAGTTCAAAGTTCAAAAAGCTTCGCTGAAGTTTGACATATTGGTCTCTTTTTCACTTTAGCTGGCCTTAAAAGGATCGTTAAAGATAATGCAAAAATATTCCCAGAACATGAGTTAATAAGAACAACATAACTGATGCTGTCTCCACATCCATGCATTTTCCCCCACAGGGGAGATTGAAAGTGGTTGTGCATAGGAACCGCACACAGAGTAGAAAGCTTAAAGAAATAAATCAATTATACCAGCTGGGTTGGGTTAAAGTAAGGGAAGGTTTAAATATCCTTTTTCAGTCACTGGCTTGAAGTAACCAGTACTCCATTTTACAGTTTCGTTCAATGACCATGAATAATAGTTCCAAGCCGAGGTTGGAGTTGCTGCGCATGATAAAAAGCATAGTTTTGCTATGCGCAGAAACTCCAGCCTCGACTTACAACTATTATTCGTGGTCACTGAACGAAACTGTAAAATGGATTATTGATATAATCTCCATACAATGTTCTCTTTCAGTCTGTAGATAATCCAACTGTCTATGAGATTCGTGATGTCTGCCAAAGTCAAGGTCTGGAAGTTGGAGTTGAGGTTCGTTTTCTTCTGCAGAATGTTTTGAACAATACATCAAAATTTACACTATTAATTGTGTAGACACCCCCCTACCCCCCGGAAATTCCAATTTTCTTCCATACAAACTCTGTAATTTTTGTTCTTTTTCTGACCCCCCTACTCTTCAGAAATTCCAAATTCCTCTGTGAGGTGGGTGTGGATGATTGCTGGAACTACACATTAAGTGCAAAGTAAAGTGATTGTTTTTATGTCATCCATCATCATCAGACGGACTGCTCTAGAATGAATAATTTACTGACAGTGAGGCACTGTTAGAGGTACTATTCTGACAAGCAACAAAAGAACATTTCATTATTGCAACATAGGCAGTTTGTGAATGACTGGTCATCATGCCACCCAATCTAGCATACTACTTAGAAGTTTTATTACATAGTTAGGATAGTACTAATGCACTGAGTGGTAGAAAACTTTGCTTTATTAGTGACACATTGCTTTTTTTTTTGCGTAAATAAATTCAATACCAAAATAGAATTAATAACTATATTATAAAATGAATAAAACACCTTTTCACTGTGCCCTTTCAGTAATAAAGCACTTAGGAAGTGCCGTAAGCACTCAAGAAGTAAGAGAAGCACTCACCTTCTTTCATGCTTTACTTCCTGCATGCTTTATTACTGAACGGAGCACAGAAAAAGCTTTTTTATTTGTTAATTAAAATATCAGAAACTCACAGTTACCATTGGTGACTGATTGAATCAGTCAATACTTGTAGTTTTGTTTATAATGTTACTAATGACATTACTAATGATAACGAATTTGGTTTATATTTAGGACAAGATGTATCCCAGAGATAATTCAAAAGATGCTTTATGTAAAGGAAGGGTCAGAGTCCAACTTAAGAACTCACAAAATCTACCAATAAATGAAAAATTTCAGAACAGTAAGTATTTTTTCTTTGCATATCAAAAGCTAGCTAATTTGTAAGTTAATTTTGCTTGCATTATATAGGAGTTGGGAGCTAGCAAATTGCTAGTTTAAGAATCCAACTAGTCACTGCAACCACAATGCACTGCATGCACTGTACCTATATTTAATGTTTACATTGTTTGCCTGCATTTGCTTCAAGATCTGGCAGAGCAAAATTCCTGCAAATTTAGTATAAGTCCTCTAATACCCCAAATTTTTTTCCATTCTTTTTTCCCATCCTTTTTTTCATTCCATAGCAAGTAGGTAGGTTCAGAAAGATTTTTCTTGTGACATTTATTTGACTTTTCAGTTGCCAAACTGGTAGCCATCGCAGCTTTTGAAACTTATGGAGTTTTTAGAGGCAGTCTCTGTAAAAGCAGCCCACTGCATTTCGGGACAAAAAATAGTTTCCCCTCAAACTTTCACCATAGAAAAGTAATTACTTTTTGTGAGCTGTGACAAAAAATGCAATTTTTCTTAAAATTCTCAAAGGCAAATGTATTTGAATCAAAACCAAATTGTGCACATCATTGCCTAGTGCAGTAATGTATTGCATATAAATGGCGTGCTTTTGGTATTTCTAAGTTAGTTGGTTTTTCACAGTTGATATCAAATGTTAGCCTCCATGCTTTCCACAAGTTGTTTCACTAGCTGCATCTAATTAACATAGTTCCCATCTACCATTTTGGTCTCAGCTTCTGTTTTTAATCAATTTTACAATTGAGTGTATGATGGACAGTTAAGACCCTTTGCAAAACAAGGAATATGTGTTTGAACTTTTTTCTGGAGCATAGACAAGGAACGTTTGAAATGGCATTTAGTAATGGAGCAAACTTTTAGTCACAGTGCTCTAGCATAAATACCTGAACTTTCAGGTTAACAATTTTCAATTTAAAAGGATTTGTATAAGAAGCAGAGCCAAATATTGTGACCCTTCTGCACCACTTTCATGCTGTGCACATTCATGTCTTAGGCCAAGGGCAAACATCGAACTTTCCCTGCACTGAACTTAATTACATCAGTGAATGCCGCCTCATTATCACCTGATATCCATTGTTTTTAATGAGTTCGGTGCATGGAAAGTTCAACATTTGCCCTAGGCCTTAGTAAAACAAAATATAGTTAATATCCAATTTTATAAAGAGTTTTCTTTTTAGTTTTTTTTTAAACATGCACTAGAGTGCAAACAATATAACCGTGAAACTTTAGTAATACTAAATAGAACAATTTCATGCAAGKTCCATTGTTTTCTATTGTTTAATTAGCACTATTTTTGTGCAGTTATTCAGTAATTAGTGTTTCACAGATTAATTTTTTGCATTCTAACATTTTTTTTTTAAATTTTAACAGGAAAAGCTCTTTTGCTATTTCTTGGTGAAATGATCCCCAAACTAAAATCAAGACAGACTAAATCAGGACAATCTGATGGTAACAGTCAACAACAATCAGCTGCTGCCAAGAAAAAGAAAGGCAAAAAAGCTAAAGCCAAATAATAATAAAATAATTTATTTAAAACACCAGAGTTATGTCATGTACAGTAGTAATACATGCAACACTGTGAAACACAAATTATGCTTTTACTTTTAAGGTCATAGCTGTTTTGTGTGGACAAAGAAAATAAATCCCTGTCAAGACAAAAAAGTTGAATGAGTTCTTCATTTCTTCTATATGCTTGGCCAATTCTTGTTTCATTTTCCTCAATACTCCAGCTTTAATTTCTGTTGCACAGGGTTGGTCTCCTTTTTGTGTCTAATACCTCCCCCCCTAAATAGCCCCAGTCCAAGAGCACTGAAAAAGAATAAATGACCCCCAGGGGGCTTATTAGAGGAAATACAGTATTCATGTGTTCCAGTGAAGGTCCATGGAATTTTCAAGTGTTTGTATCTTGTTGAAGTCATGCATTCTTTACTTTACTGCAGTGTTCTTACCAGGCCGCGCCATTGCGGGATTCGCGCATAAAAATCAGAAATGGCGCACAAATGTCAACTCTATGTGCCCCCAAGGGCGCATGAATTATCCAAAGAATACTTCCTGATAGTTATAAGAGATTTATAGTACTTTTGAAATAATAAAAGTCGATAAACAAGGTGAAAGTCCACATGAAACGGCATGAATCGGACATAGCCGCCATTTAGTATCTCACTCGCCAAGAGGTCTGGGACTAGTCTGTGTTAACTGTTTATTGAAGACTCAAGTATGGCTGCCCAGCGAAATTTTATTTAAAACTGTCTTACATTATTGTAGATTTGCAACAGTTACTGGCTAAAAACATTATTATTCTTTGTTTTAAGATTTTGGAAATGGCATATCCAGTTTTCTAAATGGCCCCTAAATTTCGGATTGGTGGGCCCTTTGACCCCCTGAAAGAAATTCCTGGTCAGAACACTGTTACTGTAATTTGGTATTTGTAAATACTTTGACACTTAAATGAGGCTTACCCAGAGTAAATAGTAAACCATTTATTTACAAATTTGTCTTCTTTTTTTGTGTAGAATATTCATGTGTTTCAGCGTCAGAAGCACTTTGGAATGCAGCTCAATCTGGGGGGCAAAACGATAGGTTCCAATTCTCAGGAGATTGAAATTATTTTGTTTTGTCCCACAGATCAAGCTGCTTTGACATCACATGTAAGGGGTCATGCAGTATGTACAAATCCAATAAAGATAAAAGTTTACTCGTACCTAACATAACTTGGATATTACAATAGGGTTTAACACACTTGAAGGAATACTTTATACACAGGGTTGGCACAGGGGGTGGGTGTCCCAGAGGCATCAATTTCTAAAATTCATGCATCAAGTATAAACTGCATACCGTTAAGCATACAACTGGTAATTTACAAATCACACTTTACACATTCAAGATATCAGTACTGGTATCCTCAATTGGCATCATCCCTACAATATGCCTTTATTAATTGATGAGTGAATGACTATGGTCTGTATAAAAAGACCATTATACATGTATACTGTTAATAGGTAGAATTAAGTCCAATTAACCATTCTGTGCATAAGAGCAATGTTGTACTTGTATGGGCTCCCTGTGGTAATCCATACTACTAGACAGAGATAGTGGAAGAAGAAATGTCTGACCAAACAGATGGTAGATTTACCACTACATGCTTTTCTTTTCTTAAGCCAGTCATTTGCACGTTAGGGACATCTGCAACAGGCTCCTGATGTGGGATAGGAGATATACAAGGGGACTTTTCTGGCAGACTTGAATCTGTTCTTTGGTTTACACAGGGTCTATTGGTGGTGTTATCTTGAGGTAATTTGAAGTGTACATGAGGTGATGGGTGATGGAGGTTTTCATCTGCAAGATATTATTATCAGGGCATTGTTTTTCTCTTACCACTGCTTAAATTCCTAGGTCCTTATTGAGGCAACAGTCACAATGTAAAAATGAGGCAATATACTTCATATCACATGGACCAGTTACGCATCTCGTTTGGAAAATTGTGACCCAGAAATACTCAGAGTACAATAGTTCCCTGCACCATCTTGAAAGGTTCATCTGAAGGTTTCAATGCAAAGGCACGGCTACCTTTCAAGATGGTGCAGGGAACTGTAAAGGGACTATTGCCATGAAAGCCAAACTAGTAGGTGTCTGCTATAGTTGTACCATTATACCTAAGTATCATGGCACTGATCATGTGAACAGGCTTGAAACTCATTGTACTCTATACCCAAGTGCTCTTGCAGTGTCCTTCGACTTTGACACCTGGTTTTAAGCACATAGCTGGTTACCTCATAAATAATTAATGAGTAATTGAAAAGATTATCAATAAACCAGAATCCAACTGATTGAGTTTACCTTGCATCTTTATGGTCTTCTTGTCTACAGTTGTATTACTTCCATTTCTTATTGCAGCTGTGGTTCTTTGTTTAAGTGCTATTCCCTGAAGCCTATTTCTCAGATCTCTTGTAGCTATTGGGTCTTTTATGAGAGATTTTACCAACAAGGAATCTTCATGTGTTTCTTGATTTACAGAGGAGATACCATGACCTGTGTTAGATCTTGTGCCTTGTGTTGCTTCAACAGGAGGATCAAGCTGTTGAGTTACACCTATCCCTTGGTCTTGATTACTTACAGCTGTTACTATAGAAGAAAATATGTCATTTTAGATGTTTGTTCGTTGTCTTGTCTGTGTTATTGGTGCAGGCATAACCAGTCATTGGGACTGGGCCTAATCATAATGTACATATGAATGTATGTGGCGGTACCATGTGGGGCAATAGGCTGTTAACATGAAATATGGACTGTACCACGTGGGGCAATAGGGGTAACATTATGGACTGTACCATGTGGGGCAATAGGGGTAACATGACATATGGACTGTACCACC
>NW_022261908.1:7418-22189 GCF_009602425.1 Actinia tenebrosa
AAAATATTCATCGCGTAGTATTTGGAAAACGCTCTCATACATTTTTTAAAATATTTCAATATGTTGGGTGCCTTGATGAATACTATCGACTGCTGCAAGTGACAGTTCAATTCTTCATAGCAGATGGCACCAATGAAATACAGGGAAGAAGAACTAAACTACTTCCGGGTTTGTAAAGTCACCACACACATACCTGATGGAATACGAAGAGTGTTCAAACAAGAGTGGGACACTCGTTACCAGTCTACGCACGGTCTGTGGCAAGATACGGCTAACAATGGCATGGATTTCTACGGAATGGAGTCTCCAAAGAATAAAAAAATTAAATCAAGAGAACTTTCTATCATGAAAAATGGAAATATAAATGAATGGGATTGCACTTGCCTGTTCTATGGCATTCTTTACTCGAATAGCATTAAACCAACTTTAAATGCTACTGTTAAGAAAAGTGTTGACGAGTTGAGGAAGTTTCGCAACGAAGTATTCGCTCACACAAAGGTTGGAAAACTCAAGGAAGCCGATTTCAAGACGTCCATCGACAAAGTCATCACTTCATTTACAGACCTGAAACTCGATACAACTGATATCGAGGAAATCAAGAACGAGACAAGCTTTCCAACAGAGGAAATGGAAGACATTAAGAAACAGTTTGAAAAGGAAAAGAAGCGTAATGAGGAACCACGACCCTTTTGTGTTTTGCCAGCCAAACCATCCCATGAAACTGTCAGTCGACTAAATGAAGTAGACCAAATCAATGAAGAAATGGAGCGTCTAAGGAACGCGAAGAACAACGAGGTAACTGTAGTATATCTGTCAGGAAACCCAGGCTGTGGGAAAAGTGAAGTGGCCAGGCAAATTGGAGAACGATTCTTCGATGAAAAGAGCACGGAAAGGAATTTTTTGATGACGGTGAATGCATCCACCATTGATACGCTTTTGCAGTCGTATGTGGAATTTGCAGATAGAGTTAAATGCGATAAAGATTTCGTTACGAAAATTAAGACATCTGAAGGTCGTTCGTCAGAAGAAAAACTTAGTGACCTCAAATGTCGCATCGTGCCAAAATTACGAAAGTATTCATCCTGGCTTATTGTTGTAGATAACGTTTCAGATCTCAAGTCAGTTTCCAAGTATTGGCCTCGAGCAGGCGAGAAGACAAGTAGTGTAGGACAGATCCTAGTCACCACCCAAGACAGCTCTTCCATGCATTCCTTCTGATCCAAACACTTACCATTTACCTTTAAAGAAAGGCATGAATAGTGATGATGCTGTCAAGGCACTGTCTGATATTTCTGGGATTTCTTGTCATAACGATATCCCCCTTCAAATAGCCAAGGCTCTAGATTTCCAGCCGTTGGCTTTGGCATGTGCTGCTGTTTACATGAAGCATATTAAAAGTACCGACTGGACTAAATACCTGCAAAAGCTCGAAGACGGCAAGCGAGAGGCAACAGAGAAGGAATACCAAAAGAGAAGCTTAACATATCCTCAGACAATGACAGCGGCGGTAAGAATGGCCGTAGATAAAGAAGTAAGTGAAGACAAAGTCATGAGACATGCTTTTGAGTTCCTATCTGTCATCGCACCTGAGCCGATACCCCTCCAGTATGTTGTCCAGTATGTGATGAACTGTTTGTCGGATGAAGACGAAGATCTTGTGGCATCGACTATTCGTTCCTCCTCACTTGTACTGTCCTCTAAAGATGACTTGGAAGAGGTTCGTGTACACCAAGTTGTGCACCATAGTCTGCAAGTAGTAATGCTAAATAAGGATAAGAAATTGAACGTCGATATTATATGGAATGTAATTTTAGCATTTTCCTGGATTAACGAATTAGATCTCGATTACATACCTGATGTTGTTTCCACCAGGAGGCTGGTGGAACATTTGACAGCACTATCTTTAGTAATCCAGAGCAACATGGAATTCCTACGCAATGACGTGCTAAATTACTCCAACCAAAAGCATGTTGACGAGTCATATTGTTTAAGGAATATCCGAATGATCTGTAATATTCATGGAAGATATGAGGCTGCAGGCATTTGTTTTAGAATTTCACTTATAATCGTTGAGCATTTCTGTGATGAGAAGGATCCCCGTCTTACTATTCTGCTAAATGACATAGGGGATAACCTTTTTTACCTTGGAAACTACAAAGAAGCAGAAAAATATCTTAGGAAGGCGTTGTATAAAGAAGAGAATTCTTCTGGAGATTGTCACTTTACAATAATTGCTACTCTAAATAACATAGGCAAAACGCTTCTTGAATTGAGACGGCAAGACGAAGCTATGAAGTATGTAGAAAGGGCGTTGTCTATTCAAAAACGAATGTATGGAGAGGAACATCCACTATGGGCTAGAACGTTAAGTATTCAAGGATCTATTTTTTACCGTATGGGTAACCTCGAACAAGCAAAACTTTGTTATGAAAAGGCATTAGCTATTGAAGAATCTCAGCATGCAAGGGAAAGGCATWCGGAATTGAATWTTACCCAAGGTAACATGGGCCGCCTGCTGCGAGAACTTGGTCAACTAGAAGAGTCCAGACGATATTTGGAGAGAGCCATTRAAAGCACGGAAGGCATTTATGATGRGAAACATCCAGCTTTGGCTTTCTTATTAAGAAACTTAGGAGACACTTATTCTGCACAAGGGGAATTCAAAGCTGCTCTAAGCTGTTTTGAAAGAGTCCTGGATATCGAAAAGAAAAAATATGGAGAAGATAAACGCCCTGGACAGGCTACCACCCTCAATCGAATTGGAAAGTGTCTTCATACATTTGGAAAATACGAAGAATCTAAATTTTATTTTGAAAGGGCACTCGCTATAAGTCAAAACGTGCATAGTGATGACGTAAGTCATCCGTCTTTAGTCGAAACCATGAATAACCTTGCATACAGTCTTATCGCTCTGAAACAATACAAAGAAGCCAACATTCTTTTGGAAGGAGTATTAGAAAGACAAGAATGTTCATTTGAAGAGAGGGACCCAAATGATGCTGTTAMACTTTATAMCMACTTGAGCACAAYGYTATACCAGATGCAACAGCACCAAGAGTCTAAGAAGTACTTGGATAAAGCATTAGCARTACAAGAAAGATGTAACAACTTACCTCCAGAAACGCTTGCAATTACGTTCAATAACYTGGGAAWGCAGGAATGTAAGTTTGGACGATACGCCAAAGCTGATGAGTACTATCAGAGGGCAGTGGYTATAAAGGAAAAGATTTGTCCTTCTCATYCGGAGTTGGGAACAATGTTATCAAACAGGGGAGAAGCTCTCTCTTTGCTTGGGAAGTATGAAGAAGCCAACGCCTGTCTAAAGAGAGCTCTGAGTATAATAGAAAGTGTTTRTGACAAACAACATCCTGAACAGGYGGACACTCTCCTGACACTAGGAAACAATAGCATCCGTATGCAAAATTACGAAGAAGCTGAAGCGTATTTTAAGAAGGCAGTTTCTAWCAATGAGAGTTACTATGGTAAGCAGCATYCAGAAGTAGCTGATTCTCTTTGTGAAGTGGGGGAAACTGTTTTAAACTTGAAACAGTATGAGGAATGTAGGACGTATTTCGAGAGAGCACTGACCATCTACGAGAGTTACTATGGTAAACAGCATCCAAAAGTAGCCAATACTCTTCTAAAGTTGGGGAAAACTCTTTTTCACCTGAAACAGTATGAAAAGGGTGCGACGCATTATGAGAGGGCACTATCCATTAAAGATAGTGACAATGCTAAGGAACAGACAAAGAATGCAACTATTCTACATAGCTTAGGAGACAGTCACGTAGAGCGTAAACAGTACGAACAAGCAGTAGTGTTCTTAGAGAAGTCTTACGCTATTGCAAGTAGTTTTCCTGAAGGAGAATATCCGCTACTAGCAAATACTGTCTACTGCCTAGGAATCAGTAACCTTGAACTGAAGCGGTACAAAGAGGCCAAAATATATCTTGAAAAGACACTGGTAATGATAAAAAATGGTCTTGGTGGAGAGACTAGTCGACTGGTTGCTGATATACAAGATAAACTTGCTATCGTAACCTTCCGTAAAGAGAAGAAAAAAGAACAGAAACAGAAAAGAGAGCAAAGACAACAAGAGAAAGAACAGCGAAGAGACCAGCACAAGAAAAAGTACGTCAACAAAAGAAAATAACAGCAGTACTCAAACTTTGATGTGTGAACATTATGTATTGACAGAGCTCGATAACTTTCACATCATCATGTCGAGTCTTCTCGGGAGTCATGGCGACAGCTTGCCACGATGATCTGTCTCATACACGCCAAGATCTCAATTGCTGACTGCAACACAGTGTCACGCCTAAGCTGGTGCATAAATTTAGCTTTTGATATCCACGAGAAGATTTTTCCGATTTAGCGGCTTAGGCACTAATAGTRTTACACACTAATTAGCATCAGCGTGAGTAGCCTCAGCATTTACACTTGGAATTGCATATACTTGCAGCTGATTTACTTTTGCAAAAATGGAGGAAAGCTAGCTATTTTCAGTCTTCAGTGAGAAAGTAATTTGCAAAAAGTGAATTGAAATAGAGGGAAGCAATGAAAACGTGGTCATATGACTCCTTGTTTACACGGTGCAGCGTAAAGTTTTCTCTGTTTATTCAATTCTATCAATGCTGCTAAAAACGGCTGTTTTACGTTTTAAACGAATAAACTATAAACATTGATAAAAACGTTGATTAATAGGTTGCTGTAGATTTAATTTGCTTAGAAAAGAAAAAAAATAGACAGTCTACGACCGCATTTATCAGTCTACGGGCCGGGTTAAAGAGTTTAAAGTGGTAGTATAGAACAGCATATTCAATCAGTCAATCAATCAGTCAATCAATCAATCAATCAATCAATCAATCATTCCATCCAAGAGATTACATATTGAGAAAATTGAGTATAAAGAGGAATATAAAAGATACTAATAACAATACATTTGTAATACAATGGATATGAATTTTGTGTAAAATATCTTTCTCAAGAATAGTAGGCAGCTCAAAAGAGAAAACGAAGGTTTATATTTTTGGGCTGCCTATGTATAGCTAAAGTAAAATTAATGTAAATTATGGTAATTACAATGAACAACAGAAGCACAAAGGAAAATATTCTTAGACATATTTTGATATAGATTAACAATAATCATATAAATTAAATTGCAAGAATGTAGCGATTGAGTAGCTATTTATAGAGAGCATATATTAAAAATGGTAATTATGATAATTATCAAAATGATAACTATGATTATAAAATTATCATTATTAAGTAACTAGTAGAGCTAATCTTATCTTTTGGAGTAAAATTTAAATGATGTATAAAGTGAAGGAAGTGGGAGTCGAATAAATGACTGTAAAAAGTGGGGACAAATCTCGAGGAAATTCGCTTTAGTTCGACTATAAAACGAAGTTGTACGTAGATTAAAAGTTTCGAAAGACAGTGCTCGTGCTACTAATGTACAAAATGAAAGCCATTTTGGACAAAACATTTTCCATAACCAAAAGAAAGCAGAACCAAAAAATAAAATTTAATTTAAAATAAAAAAGGTAACCAAAAAAAGGAGACGGATGAGCGGACCTTAAGCTTTTGTGGGGGGGGTGTACGTGCAACTTGTGTTCCCCCCATAGTTACGGCCCTGGAAGAGACCAGCACAAGAAAAAGTACGTGAACAAAAGAAAATAACGAGCTTAGCTATTTTTACAGTTAGGATCGCAGTTAGGATCGCTTGCCAGGATCATCAAAAATTTTATCTGGCAGAAGTATAAATGGATTCAGCACTTACTTTTGATTTTGCCGACTATATTTTGCTGAATTCGAACTGAGATTTCCAAGTAATTTTACTGTAACACAGGGAAACCATACAGCCAATAACGTGAACACAGGATGACCAACACTGCGCCCGTCAGCCTCGTGGACTGCATCTCCCGTCGCCGCAGCATGGCTTCTTCAGGTAATAGCAATCTTGGTTGTTAGGTCCTCGTTCGTTTTGTCCCAGTTTGTTTATTAATTTATTTTTACATTTGATGAATCAGTAATACTGATTCATCAAATGTAGTCTGCACGGTCTTTGAATCCCGCCATTATTTTAAGGTAAAAAAAACATCTACAGTAATGACTTGGTTATTTGCTCTGCGTTTTCACAATAAATCAAAATCTCTCGACTTTAAATTCATTTGCCCGGTAAATTCCTTAGCGGTTTGCTTTCTGGGGAGTTTGTCAATCTCTACATTGCAATTGTTTAATAATCTGATCGCAAATCCCGTAGATAATGTAGTGTAAAGTTTGAGGTCCTTTTGAGTGTAATTTGAAAATCAAATTTAAAATGTTCAAATATTTTATGAAATAAGCTATCCAAATTGCGATTCCGATCGGGATCCAAACTTGGATCCTAACTGCGGTCCTGATTGCGATCCTAACTGCGATCCTGACTGCGATCCTGACTGCGATCCTAACTGCGATCCTAACTGCGATCCTAACTGCGATCCTAACTGCGATCCTAACTGTTTGTTTAGTTTATCTCGAAAATAACAGCAGTACGTAAACTTTGATGGGTGAACATTACCAAGTACATATCACCCTTTTTGGGAAAAAAACAAAAAAACAAAAACAATAATTAAACAAAATGTAGAGAAACAAGGTAAACCGCAGGAAACCCGGCTCCAGTCCGGAGCTAGCGTGAGTAGACTGTCGATAACAATGTTATTTTTGATATGGGTTGCCTGTGCCTTTATTGGGTGAAGAGTAGTATAGCAGGATCAAATAAGTCACAATCATCCTGTAACCAGATAGCGTATTAAGATTAACGTAACGCACTCAGTTTATTAGGGTGGACCATTCAGATAACTGGGAGAAATTTGTCTTCACGATAATTAATTATTCGTAACAACCACTGCCTAGTGCACGCAATGTTTTTGTGTATTTTTCCTTGATTTTTTTTTTTTTCCCCCTAAAAAAAAAAACGGCGCGATCTTTTCTTTTATATAGATAACGTGCTTTTGTAATTTTTTGGAGGATTTGCGCAACCTTTCCCCCCTCCTCCTAAATTATCTAATGGTCCGTCCCTTAGAAGCAGTCCAAAATTTGACTGCTACTAAAAAGTGCGTTATTCAGAGATATTAATTTCCTGTCTGGTTACAAAATGATTGTAGGATCAGTGCTAATACATGGTCTTGTTGACGTACAAGATCGATGACGACAGAAGAAAGAAATATTATTATACACTGTATTATAGTTTCCTTAACAGTTACTCTACAATATTGAATAAATTATGATAACTAACATCAAAACGAGACACGGGTGAGTCATGTTTACAAACAGGCTAACCTGAACAGAAAAGTTGAAAAGGAAAACAGAAAGCACTTTATAACATCCTCCAAGACGATAGAAGGCACTGTGATGTCTTAAAAATCACAGAATGAGAAACAGCTAACTATTCGTCTCGTATTCAGTATGGCAGAGGAACATCAAAGGAGATGTTTTACACCATCACATGACATCAGCTCAAGGTCCCTTGGGGATGGATGCTGGATGGCAATCAAACTTTGTATCTTGAACTCGAAAGTATCTTATAAGGGGAAAAATCTATTGCAAAAGGCCTATTACCAAAACGTACAAGGGGTTTTATTGTTCTTCCATCTAACCAACGGTTTTCCTCCCTCCTCAAAAATCAACTACTAAATTCTAATTAGATCTATGGGCTTTCACTTAGTTTGGAGCCTAGCTCCGTTGTGATTGTCCCACGCTGTAATACAGCAGTGATTTAGAAATTACACCAGCCATAAGTCTAAATTAAGTACCGAGCACTTTCAAATAGTTTTATTAATAAGTTACATTTTGATTATAATTTAGTCAAGTCCATATGAGGTCCATGTATATTTTAATAGGATTTATAGAAAATTTCATTTGCGAGTTGTTATGCTTAGTTTCTATATTTTCATGTTTTTTTTAATGTCTTTCTTGTTTTTTAAAAAACTTAAAACTTGGAAAATGTACACTCTTTTTCTATGATTTTAATACCTATAATTGAGATTCAAAACAAGAAAAACAAGAAACATATTTTCAACTTTCTATTTTCAATTAATCATGTATTTCTCTTCGGAAAATATTTTCAATATTTTATTCGTGTTATACGAAAGCAGTAGCCAGCCCATTATGATTATTTTAGTGGAGAGTCGGGATGGCGTGGTGGTAGAACTACTACAGCCTTATTAAAGTTTGGCAACACGTGCACACGTCAGACGCAGCATTGCATGCAACAAACTGGAATCGGGGTGACACACGTTGCAAAAAAATCACGCAACAACGCTTGTGTCAGCCTGCTATGCTAAGGAATTTGGTTCAGCGGTTATAGATTTGGTGCAAGCTGATTGGCTGGAAATGTACGTGTCAAAATGTTGCACGCAATGTTCCAGCCATGTTCACACGATGAAATTTGTTGCGCGCAATGTTGCAAAAATAGAGCGCGATCTCAGATTTGTTGCATGCAACGTTGCAACACGCGCGGATTTGCGGTCCGTGGTATCACTATACTGTACGTTTCATACCTAAACTACCACAATCCCTTTCAAAGCTCTTTCTTTGTCCAAATGCTAAAACTAGTACTCCTTTGAGAATACCAAGACAATAGTGAACGTAAGCAAAACGAAAAAAGGTACCGAAAAGGATTGTGGTATGAGTGTAGGTATAAAACGCCATCATGCTATGCGTACGGAAAAAAAGAAAATAAAGACGAGATAGCTCAAATTAACAAAGGGAGAATAGGAAAACTATAGTGTGTTAGTTGACATATAGAGGAGACATAGGGGAGGGGGGGGGGGGGTAGTTAAGAATGTGTTGGGATTGCTTGAGGATCAGAGATTTGTCAAACCTTTCCCTGTAGTTCTGAATACTGAGAATGTACATGTTTAAAAGTATAGACTCTCGGAAGAAAAAAAAAAACGATAAAACTATGTGACTCTGAAGTCATAGTTTAGTAGAGAAATTATTGTTGTTATCATGATATAAAATCTTTGTTTAATGCTATATATATATATATATATATAAACGTTAAATTTACATTGTAATACTTAAATAGAAGCTGGTACCTGACCTCGCTGTGGATTTTCCGACTATGTTTATAGAAATCCATCATCTGACGCGGGTCATATCAAGCTTTACTTACGTTAGTGTCGAAGTTGAAGTAAAGAAATCTCACTCCATATATGGTATGATCAATTCCGTATTTGAATTGTGCGGAAAAGCGGCAAACAAAAAGCTGGCCGTCGTTATATAACGAATTCGATGTGAACATTTTTGGAGAAGAAAAGAAAAGAAATAAAAAACAAGTCAAAAAAGAAAACCTTTGGAAAATCGAGGAAGGATACGGAGACGATGTTAACGCGTGGGTCTGCCTCGCAGACAACAGACACAGGGAAATACGACACTCATTGTTTGATATGCTAGAGTCTTCCTGTCGTACGTACTTCCTATATCCCTAAGCTGAGCTTCAATGGGCAGAGCATCGTGTAATAACTATGTGTTATTCATTTCGTCACTAGTTTCATAATTGCCCAAAAAGAAAAAATAATTGAATAGATGAACGTTTATATTAGTTAAGAATGGATTTCGGTTTTCCGTTTGAATGTTTAACAAACTTTCGGGTTAATGCTAAAGGCCAAGCCGAAAATTGATAGATAAACCAACAAATTGACCTGGCAAAGATTACTAAAAGAGAGAATATCCGGAAACGCGATTATGCTTGGTGAAACTATCCGAGCATATATGCTCAGACATATTACTTTACTGAGACATTAGGAGCCATCGATCGCAGTACTTGCTTGCGACTGTGCTAAGGGTTGGACTTACAAAACTGAAGGTAATATCTTATATTTTTCATTTTAAGCTTCAATGTTTTCAATGTTCAATGTTTTCAATGTTTTCAATGTTCAATGTTTTCAATGTTCAATGTTTTCAATGTTCAATGTTTTCAATGTTCAATGTTTTCAATGTTTTCAATGTTTGCATGCGCTAACTACCAGTTTCTGCAGTTCGTTTTAGTCCATGTTTTTTCTTTTCTTTCTTTCTTTTCTTTCTTTCTTTTCTTTCTTTCTTTTCTTTCTTTCTTTCTTTTTATTTTCTTTGTTTCTGTAATAGAACAATATCAAAAGCTAGTACATTAGAGAATAATCGACGTGGAGACTCAAAATTGACCGGGAAAAACAAACCTAAAGTGTTTCGCCTGTTTAAAACAGACTACAATTTTGAATTTTGAATTTTGAATACCTATGTAGTCATGTCACCAACGTTAGAAATACAGTGGCGGTTACGAAACTTATTAGAATTACCAATCACAGATTTGAAGTAGAAATGGGGCTGTATAGAAGGACTTTCCAAGTGTCCAACTCAGGCATACCTAATGAATGACTTTTCCTAATTTGATAACTTCCCTAGGATCACACAATTCTATGGTCGTCCATTTGCGGAGAAAAAAAATTTTTTTTTTCTAATTATATTTTATATATATAAATTTCAAACTAGATTCAGAAATTATGCTGATGTCTAGCATTCAATACACAATTATTTGGCTGGTCTTTCTGCTGGTGCATCTGGACCTTGAAAGGATTCATTGTGCTTCACTTGCCACAAAAACGTGTCCACCAAGTCTTTCTTTAAAATGTTCACCAGAAGTAAGTCATTCTTGCAGTGATGATCAGGATTGTGAAGCACGTTATCCCGGTAAAGGTTTGACGTGCTGCGATGATTGTGGAAGGAGATGCGTGACCCTTGGCACTTCTGTAGTTAAAATAAAACCAACGTCAACAGAAAAGATAAATGGCACAAACCTCGTTGCAAAATGCCCCACCAATCCTCCCTCGATCGAGTTTCCTCCAGGACCAGACCAAGAATGCCAAAACGATGCCAGTTGTGATGCCAAATACCCTGGACGAAGCTTGAAATGCTGTAGTGACGGATGCGATTTTAGGTGCGTTCCTCCTATCATGGGATCAAATACCCAGACATATGATGTACAGGGTACATGTCCTAACTCATCTGAAATTGCTGAATGTCAACGACCAGCAGACGATGAATGCCATGACGACACAAGATGCCGTGAACTTTACCCTGGACTAGAACTAAAATGCTGCAAGGATGGATGTGATTTCAGATGCGTTCCTCCTCTTCCTGTAATAGATACGAAAACAACTAAATCTGGGAGTAAAGCCAAACAACAGACAACACTTTCTGCAACAGCAAAACCAGTTACAAAACCTACGAATATTGAAAAACAACATACAACATCTTCACCAACAACAAAACCAGTCACCACCAACCCTGAGACTACCGTCACACAACAGACGACATCTTCATCAAAAACTAGAATATACCAATGCCCAAATTTTCCTACGCCTGCTGAATGTCCACCAGAACCAGACAATGAATGTAATGATGACCGAAAATGCAGCGAGTTGCACCCTGGATTAGGACTGATGTGCTGTATAGATGGATGTGATCTCAGATGTGTTCCTCCCCTTCTTGTTATAGATACAAAAACAGACAAACCTGAGAGTAACGTAACAGCATCACCAAAATCTAAAATATTGCAATGCCCAATCTTCCCTCTTCCTGATGAATGTCCACTAGAGTCAGATGATGAATGTAATGACGACCAGAAATGCAGTGAGTTGCACCCTGGATTAGGATTCAAATGCTGTAAGGATGGATGTGATTACAGATGCGTTCCTCCTCTTCCTGTAATAGATACGAAAACAGATAAATCAGGGAGTAAAGCCAAACAACAGACAACACTTTCTGCAACAACAAAACCAGTCACCAAACCTACGAGTATTGAAAAACAACTTACAGCATCTTCATCTTCACCAACAACAAAATCAGTCGCAACTAACCCTGAGACTACCGTCACACAACAGATGACACCTTCATCAAAAACTAGAATATACGAATGCCCAATTTTTCCTACGCCTGAAGAATGTCCACTAGAGCCAGATGATGAATGTAATGAAGACCAGAAGTGCAGTGAGTTGCACCCTGGATTAGGACTGATGTGCTGTAAGGATGGATGTGATTACAGATGTGTCCCTTCACTTCCTGTAATAGATACCAAAACAGATAAACCTGAGAGTAACGTAACAGCATCACCAAAATTTAAAATATACGAATGCCCAAAATTTCCTACGCCTGCTGAATGTCCACCAGAGCCAGATGATGAATGTAATGAAGACCAGAAATGCAGCGAGTTGCACCCTGGAATAACACTGAAGTGCTGTAAAGATGGATGTGATTACAGATGTATACCGCCTATTGTGTATGAAGTAGATAAGTGAATGACAAAGAACAACAACACAAGTTGAGGATAGTCAGTCAATATCTTCTTTTAGAGCGATGGAAACATAATCATCAAAAACGCATGGTACTAATTTAACTTTAAGATTTAGAACTAAAAAACAGACCATTCCCGAAGTCGCCAGACAGTAGCTCTAAGTTGAGGTTGTTATCAATGATGGGCCCCATTGTTTGAGTTCACTAAGGTAATTTTGAATACATTATCAAGTACCAATATTCTAATATTGATTCCATTAATCTGCGGATGGTTGATAATTACTGTAAGGGTCCCCATAAAGCCAACTTAGGCCGTACTGTGGGGGTCCCCCAAAAGCCAATGTAGGGCGTACTGTGGGGTAAAGCTTAAGAACTCGGCTCTCACGTACATTTTTACCTATATAGGGTGTAGTATACAAATATAATATTCATTTTTAATTCTTTTACTTTTTACCTAAGGTATACGTAAGGTAATTTAAAGTTTCCAACGAAGTAAATTCATTTTATTTACAGAAGTTATCTAAAACTGAAATTAAGGGAAGTCAATTTAGTGCTCGATGATGTAAACAAACTTTGCCGGCATTTCACTCCATGTCAGTTATCACGAAAGAAAAAAACTCAAACTTATTTTCAACACCAAAAATATCGTATCAGGGGCGTATCCAGGCAATTTTCAAGGCAGTGACTATTACATTGGTTTTACCAGGAATTTTAGGAAAGGGGGGGGGGGGGGGGNGAATGGGGAAAAAAATTACACACAAGATAAAGGAATCCATTGAACAAGAAAGTAAAATGCATTGCTTGATGTTTCTCCACAGTTTTGGTTAAAACTCACCAGAATCGCCATGTAGTAGTACCGCTACGCTACCGAGGCCTGCTTTGCGTAGGGCACTTATGAACTGAGAGAAACCTTCGACGTGTTCTTTTAAGTGTTCCACTAGGGTTTCTACCGCTTGTGAAGGAAGGTAGTTATTTTCATTGTATGCTATATCTTTTTTCTGCTCATCAGTCAAACAAGGCAGTTTGTCTAACAGCTCAGTAGCATTGAAATCGTTTTTAAAATGACGAATGTTTTCTTGAAGAAATCGCTGGTGATCTTCGCTCATCTGTAGACGCTAAAAATGAATAAAAACCGAAAAAGGTGTCCATTATAAAAGTTTCACCAGGAATTCGAGGAAGGGGGGGGGGGGGGGGACTGTTACTAACGATATACTGAGAAATTTCTTCCCCTGGATCCGTCCCTGCATACTCTTTTCTACTTTACCCTGAATATTTCCAAAGTAAATTTTGTTTTCAGAATTTTGTCTATCTGAAACTGCATTTAAGCTAAGATAATCATTTTGGTGGTTTATACATTGATTTATACATTAATTTTACTGCCTATTTATCGAGTACAACCTCGACTTGGAGCTCTTGTTTCGTGGTCACTACGGTCGGGAAGATCATCAATAAGGTAATGAATGATCTCACTAGCATTTTCCAAGGATAACTTGACAATTATACATCGTGGGATTGAAATGCGGACAAGCCAGGCCCAGCACCCATGCTAATATGCTCCTACAATGGTTTGTCAGTCTTCTTGCTTCCAATTTATGGTTTCTCGACTGTTGGTATTCTTCGTTTCCACGTAATCGAAACATTTGATCGTTTGCACGTTTGACCGAATTACGATCCCACAAGGCTTTATTATATCTATTTTTAGTGACCGTGAAAATGCTATTGCAAAAATAATGTCTTTGCATGCATCAATGTGTAGTCAGATTGCTATCTTATTTTATTTTTTATACTTACTTTCTTTGAAGCAAATGTTTAGATCTATTGATCAACATAATAGTCAGTAGACTTAGTATAAGGTGTAATGTAAGGTGACGAATCTTGAATTATGGAGGCAAACGTAGAAAATTTATAATGCATAGAGAAACGGGGTTACGTATAATTTGAAGTCTTGGTGTTTCGCATATTGTTCTATCTACGCAACAGCAAATCCAGTTGCTTTATAGACGTACCTCAATTGAAAAGAGTAAAGTTATATGAAGACACCCTGACAGCTGTGCAGTCTATAAATTTTCCAATAGTTGCCCCCTCGGCATCCCATAATGTCTTGATTACAAAACAATAGAATTCAAGATGGTCGCCGTATCGGTAAAAAGGTCTATCTTTCTTTTACTTCGTATGATATCCTATTGTATCCTGATTCATATTAAATATTTGATTGATCGAATATTTTCTTAACTAATCTTGCGCAGTACTGCTTAACAAATCAGCAACAGGCACAATTACAAATAAACACTGACTGATCACACTCAACAATGATTACAATCATAATTAAGCATCTCAATATATTTTATTAAAAGCCCTAGGAAGGTTTTCTAGCAGCCATGTTGTACGAATAGGATCAAATAAAAAAAAAGGAAAGGAAAAGGAAAGAAAAGGAAAGAAAAAGAAAAGGAAAGAAA
>NW_022261908.1:30049-57008 GCF_009602425.1 Actinia tenebrosa
AGTCCTCAAGAATTTGTAATTGTAATTTGTAAATAATAATATCATATAATATGTGCCTAATTATTTAAAATATTAAATTTAATAAAACTATTCTTGGTACAATATATATGTATGAACTGAAGGCAAGGAAATTTTACGTTTGTGTCCAAGATTGATATTATAAGAAAATTAATTTTTCACTGCCACAATTTTAAGGGTCAATAGCAACATATTTATTGCATTAAAGTCAAGTGAAAGCTTTAGCTGACTCATAACAGAAAATCATACTTGGCCAAAAAATGGTCGCCCGGTTACAAGCCTCAGCAGGTTACCGTTCCTGCTAAAAAACGCATGGGTCAACTGAATCTATTCCTCCGACATAACCATAGAAAGAAGATGATATAAGAGAAGATTGAACCAAAAATTCCATGCATTTATTTTATATCACAAGAGTCGTTTAGCAAACAACAACAGACCTTCGTCCCATGCTTTCCCCTGGCTTCCAACGTGAGTAGGAATATTACAAACCTTTTTACAATCTTACCGTCTCACATACCAACAAGAAAACGTCATACCAGGATACAGATGTAATCTTACTCACCTGCTAAATATAGTTCGACATCTTTGAGATATAGAGATATTTTCAGTAGATTGTGTGTTGTTTACAACACTTCTTTCTTCGTCGGCCATATTGAAAGTCAGAACCAGGCCTCGAGATGTGCTCGATCAAAACGAGGATCGTGGACTGGGCGCTATTTTCTTTTTTCCTTTCCGCGGATTTCCGTTTCTTTCTTTCACTTTTTTCAGGTTTTTTTTTTGTTTTTTTTCCCTTCTTCTTCTTCTTTTCTTTCCTTTTTTCCTTTCCTTTTCTTTTCTACCCTTTCCTTTCTTTTTTTCAACTTGTTATTCTTTTTTTATTTTTGTATTTTAAGAAACAAATGTATTTCTTTTAATATATTTGATTCCAAAATTGGCTTCATCTTACATGTGAAAGACGTTTGCTTTCGTAAACTAAGATCCGTTTACCATACAGAAATATTTAAAAAATCATAATAGAACAAAACTAATAGGAATCCATAGGAAATACGAATTATTAAATGTGGTTAACTATTTTTTAACTATTTTATTGGAACTGGTATTGGATTTTCATCAATCCAGGAGGTTTGAGAATTAAATGTAGAAAAAGAATTTTTTCTAATTAATTACTATTTGTTATTTTGTCAATTTTTAATTTTGCATGATAATATCATTGCATCTAGTTGTATTTATTATTTTTACCCCACTGTTTCTCCTCAAAGTCCTGCTATACGCAGGGGAGGGGAGGGACAGTATAGCACAACCCTCATTATACATTCATACATCAGCCGAGCAATACCTGTCTAAATAAGGTCAGTCTTACCAAATATAAAACCTTTGCATCGTGTTATGATTTTCTGTAATTCATTTACGAAGGCCCCATTTGTTGGTGACAAGATACTCAAAGGTAAGATCAGCTGAGCTTAAACCCACTATTTTTCCCTTTTCTAGCGTAAATAATAATCTGACAGAAATCTTAGTGAGTTCTCCTTCGCCAGAAATGTTTTTCGTCGTTGTATTACGACTCGATCGCGTTGCCCGCGAAGTTAACTTATATCCAACATGAAACACTCACAACTACACCGGTCAATCGAAACGTCTATAAAATTTAAATGTTTTTATTGTATTGTAGGTGTATCTTCTCTAGCTCCTTGAGACCAGAAGGGATCAAACACTTGTGGCTTCGATCAGTTAACTAAGGCCTACACCGACCCTCGAACACTCGATCAAGAGGCGCGACTCTCACTGATCAAAAACGAGTAAAACATCGTTTGTTCTGACAAGAAACATGTCGAAGCGATGAGCTATACTAGATTTCGAGACATGGAACCTGCTAGGCTTAAACATAAGTATTTCTATCAATTTAGGATCATTTTGATTGGAGATAGTACAGTTGGAAAGTCTTCATTGCTTCGGCAATTTACTGAGGGACAGTTTTTCGAGAACTCTGATCCGACTGTTGGTGTGGACTTTCACGTTCGGGTCATCGAACTTAAAGGTATTAAAACTATTTTTCTAGCTTTTTGGGAGTTGGTTATCATATCCTATTCGATCATCCGTATATATAGGATCTGTCTAAAATTTGATCAAAAAGTTTATGTAAACATAAAGACTACATAACTTCAGCTTACGTACATTTAATATATGTGTACAGTATTCTCGAAAATGCACGTAAGTATAAAGTTATATATGGTAAGTTTTTCTTTATAGAAATTGAAACAGACCATATCCTATTCTTTATTACTAATCTAACCACCCAAACAAGTGGTTTTTTATCTCTGACGAATGGGGGGAATATCAGGCTACATTTCGCACGCATCGCACCAAAAACTTCATGTTAAACGATGTCTGACAGCTTAGACAATACTTTAATATTAATGATATGTCGTTGAGCAAGAAACAAGGATAACTCCCTTCTTAACAACTTTTCAACACAGCTGAAATTCATAATTACTTTTAAAAGCTTTTCGTACTATTTTTAATGTTGTTTTATGTCTTTATTGTTCATAATCTTTACTTAAAACTTACGCAAAACACGCTAATCCTTCATTATCTCTTTGTTTAAAAAAGCCTTAAAGATTACGAAATTGTCGATCAACTAATAATTACGACATCGAACTTTACAACTAGTTGCTTTTGTAAGAGTTTTTATTGTTACTTTCAAAAATAAGAGTCAGTGTGCTGACTATCAACATAATTTTGTAAATATTTGCATGGCATGCAACAAGAAGTTTATTAATAGTGTTAACCTCACAATCATTCCAAATATGGCTAAAACATTTATACATTTTCATAAATTTTCGTGGCATTTGCTTTCTTTTGACAAAACTTTATCAAGTTGTTTCGTAAAGAGCAAAACTGTTTTAACTGGTTTACTACGATAATTTCATTGCCTAATGATTAAGAAACGATAAAACAATACAGCTAGGTATTAAAATCCAGGTAATTAGTTTTTATAACGTTAATTATTCATTAGAGCTCTTGTCATTTTGTGCAAATAGAGAGAGACTTTAATGAGATTGTGCAATTATTGATATCCAAACAAGTTTCAAAAATTGCCTTAATTACCAAAGATACGGCTGTATAAAATAACTTGCATGACATGATCATTTTCCATCTAATGGACTGTCAAGAAATCTCTCAGCAGCCAGATAGAGTGCAAACAATATAACCCTGAAACTTTAGCAATACGTTCTATAAATAGCACAATTTCATGCAAATTCCATTGTTTTCTATTTTTTAATTAGCACTATGTTGTACTCTTTAGTAATTAGTGTTTCACGGATAAATTGTTTGCACTCTAAGAGGCTGGACACTTCTTTTGATGCTAGGGTTTAATTAGTAGCAAGAAACAGGAAGAAAACTGTTTTTATTGCTATCAACATGGTGATTAATATAAATTCCTTAATAGAATTGGAAAGAAACTATGACGGGGATTGCCCATCTTACCAGGTAGATAGAGTATTGACTCTGCAAATTGAGCAAACTACTTCCGAAATCCAATGTCATGTCAAAGAGCATAAGAAGTGCACAGGGAACCCAATCTCTGAAAAGTGCAAGTAGTATTCCAGGAGTTTGTCATAGGGCATGTTTGACTAGTGTCAGAACCAGGTCTTCATTAATTACAATGCAATGATATATTCTAAAAGTATGAATCAAATTTATAGCAAATTTATAGTTTTTTAGTTTTTTTGATAATGATATCATTTATATCTTTACAGGAGATGTTAGAGTCAAGCTTCAAATCTGGGATACAGCTGGTCAAGAAAGGTTCCGTTCGATAACATACTCCTACTACCGTAACACTGTTGGCTGTTTGATTGTCTACGACATAACAAATAGAGACTCGTTTGTTAATGTTTTGGACTGGTACAAAGAAGCCAAGCAATGCGTCGAAGAATCGGAAGTTGTATTCATGTTGGTTGGTCACAAAATTGATAAAGAATCTAAAAGAGCTGTTTCGACAGAAGAAGGGGAAAGGTTTGCAGAAGCTCATGATATGCTATTTATAGAAACTTCAGCCAAAATTCTTTGCAACATAGAGGAGGCTTTTATCAGTGTTACTGAGGAGATTTATAAACGCATGGAAAGAGGAGAGTTAGGACTGAAAGATGGATGGGAAGGCATCAAGGCATTACCTATGCGTCCACAGGATGTGTTAGGAATTGGACATTCTGCCTCTGTTGAGGATTTGATTGAGCAACAGGAATCCAGAAGATGTTGTCCTGGGTAACAACAATCATGATTTTAATCATTAATTCTATCACAATTTTTTTATTTATTTGAATTTTTAAGTTCATTTAAAAAAGTTATTAGAAGATATAACTAGCTAAAAACTAGTGTGAGCTGCGTCATTGTTTCGAATGAAACAGTTATGATAAAAAGGTAAATTATACACCATTAAAAGATGTATTTTTCATCTTTTCGCGGTGTATAATTTACCTTTTTATCATTACTGTTAAAAAAGTTATTATCATTTTTATTATTTTCTTGAGTCAGTGGGCAACTTGTATCCCTTGCGTTAATTACTCTCAATATTCTGCAAACAGACATTCCAACGGCTTGTTTTGAAATTGGCAACTTGTATCCCTTGCGTCAATTACTCTCAATATTCTGCAAACAGACATTCCAACGGCTTGTTTTGAAATTGGCTTTTTGCTGCCATCAATCAAAAAAACTAATTTGTTACCTTTTATATTTGAATGAGGGGAGTGAAAAACCAAATTCCAATGGGCACTAACAGAGTTCTCAGAATATTGAGAATTGCATTAAATGTGTGTCAGAAAGAAACTAATTTATATTCTAGCTGTGTGGTAATATTTTAAGTAATGAGTAGAAATAATTGTGAGTATTCTGGTATGGGTTGCACTAGTGGGTTGTTTTATGTAATAATTATATTCACTACTAAGTTTGAGTTTGCAAGTTTAAATCATAATCATAATCATACAAAAATAATAACTTTTAATTAAATGTAAAAATCATTCCATTGTTTTAATTTTTATTTTACTGCATGCATGCTTATAAATGCACATAATGAACTTGTGGAAAAATATTATTAGAATTATATAGTCTTTTGATTTTAATTAAGGTACAATAATAGCACCATGAGTCAGTTAGTACTTTTAATTTACTGCAGTATATTAATTGTCTGCAAACTCTCCAGACCTGCCAAATATATCTTGATTTGGTCTTAAAATATTTTTCAGGCAATGGCAGGCTTACTGATTTAATAAAAACTATAATTTTCAGTTATGAGTTGTATGTAACCTGAAGAAATTATTAATTGGAAGAAAGAATATTAATAATCAAATATAAATTTTCTATAATTATTCTTGCCAAATGTATATGATCATAAGACCTGTCCAGATGGCATCCCACTCGTGTGCTGGACTCAAATGATAAATTTATAAGTTCATCAAAAGAGCTGATCCTGAATCATTTAACTGCGATTTTCATAAACATGCAAACTCTGTGTCTTCATGCTGAAATTTGTTTTTCGCTGCCATCGATCAAATCTTATAAGGTGGTACCTTCATACTTTTGACTTGCCATAGTGAAAAACCAAATCGGAGACACAGAGTTTGCATGTTAATGAAAATTGCAGTAATTGGTTAAAGACAGTTTTATGTTGGTGCAGACAAGCCCACCATGGTATTCACTGCCAAGTATAATTTGGCAGGGATTGCAACATTATGCAACACTTAAGGGACAACTGATTCAGACAACACTCTTGTCAATTATTTTGTAGTGTCTTATGCAGCCACTATTAGTGTCGTCACACAACGCCCACTAATGGGAGTGAGCATTGAGTGGCAACATTAATATAATAGTGGCTGCATTGAAGACTAATTATTTTTCCAGACTTAAAACATAATGTATGAAACCTGGAGATATTTTATTCCTAACTTCCCTTTATAGAATATAATTAGGTTGGCAGCACAAGTATGCTGTTTCAATCAATTGTTGCTTTGTCAATTTGCAAGCTAATTGTCCTGGAGTCAAACTTGGCCAGTGTCATTTAAGTTTTGCATTGATTAGTCTCCCCCACAGCCGCTTTCAGTGTTGTCACGCAACGCTGAAAGCGGCTGTGGGGGAGACTAGGCATTGATATGATTGGACTGGCATCTCAAACAGAGGTCATAGAATTCAAAGCTCAGGAAGCTTTAAATATACCACATATAGGCACTCTTAACTTGATAATTATTTTTAGAAAACTGCTCAAACTACTGCTCAAATTATATGAGGTGTGTGTGTGAAAGGGTTTACATCTGGATACAGGGGCAGATCCAGAGGTGGTTAAAGGGTTGGCTAGCAACCCTGAGCCCTTGGCTCAAATTTCTCAGTATTATTCTTAACCACCCCCTTTTCTAAAATTCCTGGATCTGCCACTGGGATATGTTAAAGGCAAAGAGAGAAACTTCAATAAACAGAAAAATACGATTAGTAAAAATCTGAAATAGGAAAATGACACAGACAAAATCAAAGGTCTTTGTCTTGAAACTGAAGACTAAAAACGAATACTATAAAGACAAGCTTACAATAAGGCAATATTTGCATGATCTTAATTTCTTTGTGTTGCAAAATAAACTAAGATAAAAGTAAAAAAAAAAGGAATTTTAGTTCATCCTTTTGTCCAAATTTATTACATAGCTGGGCCAGTGCATGATCATGCATGGTTTAGTGTTTTCCTTCATAATTTTTTTATCGTCAGAAGTAGACTTCTTTTGGTAATTTTGAATTATTTTAATAGAGTGAAGGCATTTTAAGGAATTTTTACTTGGTCCGTGAATCAAAGTTGTGTAATTAGTAACTAACAGTCAAAGTGAAACAAAAGAAAACAATAGAATTAGTGTCTAATAATATGTATTATGTTGACTATTCTTTCACGGGCAAAGGAAAATCAGTAATTTTTTATTTCTTGCTGGTGTTGGAAAAAATCTTTAAAACGGGCTAAATTAAAAAAATAACCACACAGAGCGGAAGAAGTGCTATTTTTCAATGATCAGGTAAATTTTCGAGACTTTATTTCACGTTTCAATGATTTTATTGAAATTTTTGAAGAATCCCCATAAATTTCCTTATAACATGACACCACAGAAACCAAGCTTGGGCTATCTGTGGTGTGCGTGACGACACTGAAAGCGGCTTTGGGGGGAGACTATCTGTGGTGGTGCCCGCTCAGACTGCTGAGCAAATCGTGCAGGCCGTTGGGCAGAACGGGTCACAGGCAGCCCAAACAATGTATGTGTGCTGCCTTATCATGAAAAAATGGTGAAATTTAGTGATTTTTAACTTCTTCTTGTGTAGTTTCAAGGTGTGTTTGTTCGTTTTTTCTCCTGCTTCTACAATTTTACGGTTTTTTCAACATAGGATAGTCGGCACAGCCTCATTGTTTGGGCTGCCCGTGAACGAATACCCTATCATGTGCTAGTAGTAACTCCATGGTCTGAAAAAAATCGTAAATAAAATTTTATCATAAGAGAAATGAACATACCTTGATCTTAAATTGTTCCTAATTTTGATTTCACAGTCAAATTTGTCTCTTTTGCTCTTCTGTATGTCTAAGCAGTTCATACCTAGAAACCTGAACTACCAACCAATCAAATGACCGCATTTCAGGCACACATTAAATCAAATAGTGGCAATACTACTTGACCATCCAACCAATCCGAACCATCGTGTTACTCAAACACTGAAAATTTGGACCGTGCAATATTTTAGACAATAATAGGGCTATCTATGCACCTTATTTGGCCCTCTTCTTCAGTCTTCATACAAGGCTCGTAATTTACCTATTACGCATGTTCTTATATGATTTCCGAGCCCATCCCACACGGCTTACCGCCTCATCTCTCATATAATATATACTAACTACTTCCTGGTATTATTATCATCAATATTGTATTCATTGGCGTCAGTCAGATTTACACCAGCGTTCTTCATTAACTAAATTATGTTGAATTGTTTGTCAGAGAATACTGATTTGTTGCCTATTCTTAATTAATAAATAGACTGTTCAAAATAGAGCATAAATTTTAATAATAGAAAACCCTGATGGTTTTTTTGAAATAGTTGCCAAGTGAGAATTCAGTCTTCAACAATACCTTCTATATGTATATATAGAAATAAAGTCCATGATCCTCGGGTCTTACCGCGAACAAATATCAGTTGCCGTTCTTCACTATACGTGAATCGTATGTAGAAAGCGAAGCAAAGTTCACAGTAGGCAAGTGAAAAAAAATCGTATTTTGTGCTTTATATTACGTCCTGTAAAAATGTAAAGTTTGAACCATGAAATTTACGTGAAACACTTTCGCAAAATTTTGGGTTACATTTTAAAGATTTCTCCTGCGATGTAAAATATACCTTCCTTCTGATTTATTTCTTTGCTCATCCGTGCGTGTATTTTGTTTTTGTTGTTGTTGTTTTCACTTTTTTATATCTTAAGAGTGTTATTTGTATATTTAATAGGACTTTCAGTCGTGCAGATACGAGAGTATACCTTTTAGCCCAAAGCGGAAAAGGGATGGACTTGGATCAAGGTACACGCCTGTCTATCATTCTAGTGATCTTCCTTCTTACCTCCGTTAGTAATGCTAGTGTGGGAGTAATGATGTACCGGTTCAAAAATCTACGAACAATTCCCAATCTTCTCATCCTAAGTTCATGTATCGCTGACATTCTCAACCAATTCTTCAACATTCCTGGATTCGCGGCTGGGTATATCGCCAGGGATAACGAGTACTTCGTCGGACGAAGCCTGGCCCTCGCTCTATCCACCTTCCATCTCTTCTTTGTCCTGGTAAATCTAATGTCAATGACTCTGATGATGGTTGATAGACTGTGCGCGTTTAAGTTCAACCTCGCGTATCGGGTGTGGAGGACAAGATCCAAGGCTTACAAGGCAATAGCTGTCAAATGGATATCGTGTTTCGTAATATCCATGGTTGTTCTGGTTCCAATCTGGGATATAGACCTTGGAAACGTGGCTACTTACAAGTATCGAAATATTCATTTCGCCAAGAGAGGAATCCTTATTACCTTCATAATTTTCCCGTGTTTTATCGTCAACAATGCTGTGGTTGCAATASCAACGTGCTCTGTTATGAAGCACAAGACTAAGGTGCGTAAAGGCCCTGTTACACGTTGAACGTTTAGCCGAAACTTGTGTGCAATGGTGCTGCGAGACAAGTTTCACGGGGGCGTTACACGCTGCAATTTAGGCTTTGTGAAACTTTCGTCGCGATAAATTTTCACGAAAAGTAGAACTGCTTTCTACTCGTGCAACCGAAACTTGTTGCGAACAAGTTTCAGGACGAAATTACGCCGTGTAACACACAATTGAAACTTGTCTCGCAACGCCATTGCACGCAAGTTTCAGCTAAGTTTCAACAAGAGAAAATGAACTAAGCTTAGTTCATATTCTCTTGGTTTCAACTTGTAACAGGGCCTTAATCATGTCGTTAAAGTTCAGTGATAGTAAATTCAACGAATTTAGAACCCAATTCCAGTCCAATTGGGAGGCTTTTGAATGACTTCAAATAAATGCTCATTAATTCTTCGGGAGGATTAATCTGTTTTCTTGATAACTAAACCTAAATACTAAAAAGGGTTTGAATTCAGCGAGGAAGTGATGAGTGATGAAGCTAACAATACATATGAAGTTTTTGTTTGTGAAGTTGTTTTCACTCTATAAGAAGAGAGCACATTAATGCCTTGCGCTCTGTTCCTCCCTACATAGAGTCCTACGATCAGAAGAAGATGGGGTGACCAGTTTCAGTCGGTTAGCACTTGTTTACATGGACCAAAAGAACCTTTGAGTGCCAAATAGTTCGTTCTATTGTTTTATCAATCCAATAGGTCCTTTTGGTCCATGTGAACGACTGCTAATCTCTGTCTGTTTCGTCAACCAACGGTTTGAAGTTTGCAGTATGCGTTTTATCAAAATATTTGGGTTTTAGAGAATGCCAGAAGCTTTGACCTTCTCCCAGTACTTGATACGATAGCAAAAGTATTCCCTTAGCCTTCTTCGTCTCTAACCAAATTTTTTTTTCCTTTTTCTTGATAAGCAGACCAATGCCAGGAAGATGGGCCTTAACGCCGATTCAGTTCTTGACCAAACACGCAAACTAAGCGAGATGAATGCCATGAAAACAATCGGCGTTACAGTGATGGTTTTCTTCGTGTGTTACCTCCCTGGTACCGTATACGGTATGATGGACAAGATGAAAGTCATTTCTACCAACGAAACCTCATGGTTTGGATTTGGTGCCTACTCTTGTTTGTTTCTACCTGGTCTACTCAATCCGTTTATCTATGCTATTCGAACAAGGCGTTTCCGTAGAGCTTTGGAGTGCTTGCTCAAAGATCCATTCGGCAGCAGTGAAATATCTCAGTCTGTAGATCTAGTCCTAGATAGTCTCACTCTTCGTTTGTTGTGATGGTGCATGTGTTAAAGGAGTCCATGCCGAGAATAATTATCCGAATCGTTCATGACCAGCCAATCACAAGAGCAGATTAGATAGAGTCAATTCAAAAAACGATGTCGTTGACCGACCAGTCAAACCTACGCGACTAAAGCGAATAGGGGTAAAAATCACTGAAGCGGTTAAATATTCCTTCTGAATTGATTGTTCCCGCTAATATAAGATAAAAATGGCGAAAAACAATTCATTAAATGCATGTCTTTGGGTTTAGGGAAAGAAAGACAAAATGATTCAGTTCACATTTCGAAAATATGAAGGCGTTAAAAAAAATGTCCCCTTCAACACTTCCAGCTGGCCTTAGTCTCCCCCACAGCCGCTTTCAGTGTCGTCACGCAACGCTTTCTCCCCTGAGTACTACTCAGGGGAGAAAGCGCTGCGTGACGAAACTGAAAGCGGCTGTGGGGGAGACTAAGCTGGCCTATGAAGGTTCGTGCTTTAAACCAGGCATAACTAGTCAGATAAAATAATGGAGTCAACTCGGCATCAATGATTGCTGCCCAGAGTTCTTTTCAGCTCAGTCGCGTAGGCTTGAGATGGTCGACGACAACGTTTTTTTKAATTGACTGTATACACGTCCATGTGAAGGACAATTAGACCGTGTATACTAACCGATCAAATCGTATTGTACAATGTGACCATAATGGCAAAAATGAATCCGAATTCAAAAGCGTGAATTGAAAGAGCACTCCAAATACTGAAAATTTGGACCCTGTACTTAAATCAATTAACAAGATATGAATTATATTGTTTTAGATCAAGAGCTTAATAAAAGGGGTAACTATCTCCTGGCACTATATTGTATTCATTGGTGTCAGTCAAATTGACAACACCTTTCTTTATTAACTGAACTGATTATGGTGAATTGTTTGTCAGCGTATGTTTGTTGTCTTTGATATTAAGTGATAATTAAACAGACTGCTCAAAAAAGAGCATGGGCTTTAAAATTAATAGAAAATCCTGACATGGTTATTTAGRAATAGCTAATAACTCTGAGAAATCAGTATAGGCACTGCATGGATAGTATTGGAAGGAGAGTTAGTGAGGAAATGAAAAGGCGCGCGCTGCATGTGTACAGTTAACGAATAAATACCAATATAAAAGCACGCGTGGATCGGCAAAAACAACCTAATTGGTGATAATTGTCTTGAACAATACGCCCGGAAAAAAGTTCTCGTCCGTTAGGGATGAACTATTAGATAACTAATGCGGGGGTTGCAGGAACTTTGGTTGCATGATATCATTTGTTTTGGCTCAACCCTTGCGCGTTATTTTTTTATTTTTTGTACAGTTTTATATTTCTCTTCTAGCAAAAGAGGTTGCACGATATTTGTTTTGAGGTTTAAGTGCTTGCTCGATATTTTTGGGGGATTTACGCAACCCCCCCCACCATCAACTATCTAATGGTCCGTCCCTTGGTAATGCTAGTGTAGGAGTAATGATGTACCGATTCAAAAATCTACGAACAATTCCCAATCTTTTCATCCTTAGTTCATGTATCATTGCTGGCATTCTCAATAAGGGAAGACTCACCTCGTACGAAAATATGCCTTTTATATTTGAAACAAAAAATGGACCACTTTTTTAATAACTCCCGGACCACTGTTTAAATGGTGACTACGTCCGTGTACCCATGCACTTTATGTAAATGAAACAAATATATGATTCAAGATATGAGTGTCTGGCTCTCAAATTCTACACCAATAACTTTAAAAAGAAAAAAATGATTTCATGAGACACGACGTATCCATACAGGTGTGTAACCATTCACTCACGTGTCTTGCATACTGTAACAAGGCATTACCGCAAGAAGCTGATCTGAAGACACATAAACGTGACTGTCCATACAGTTGTTAACCATACAAGTGTACACAATTTAATCAACTAGACATTTGCACTGCAAGAAGCTGATCAGTCTAATATAAAGATAAATAACCGTGTCCATACAGGTGTCAACTATACAAATGTACACACTGTAACATGCCATTTACCGCAAGAAGCTGATCTAAAGATATAAGCGTGTCCATACAGGCATTTACACAACAAAAGCTCTAAGGCGAAACCGTGTTATTTTTTACTCGGTTACGTCTTGCTTTTACACGACATCGATTCAAGATGTAATGTGTGAAACAGTGGTGTTTTGAATACGCCGTCGAAAATGGAGTGTTTTGAAAACTATCCGGTTGTGGATCAACGTAAACGGCGAAACCGTGTTATTTTCATTGATTAGGACTCCGTCAGTTTAAAACGGTGGGCTGGAAATGAGAATAGTTTAGACGTCATACCGTTCAGTCGTGAACGCTTCTGTAAAAGCTTCATGAATCCGTATACTATTGAAACCGGGCCCACGTATATACGGGGCCTAAAAAGAAATGAAGAAGTCTAGGTACTTATCCCGCGTTAAAACACCCAAGACTGCGCCTTAGTCCCCCTTTGTCTGTCTTAGTATGGCCTAGTTAAACATATGCATTCACTTAGATCACCTTAGATTGCCTTATTTCGAGCTATACCCTCTCAGTTTTTGACCCATGTTTTTTGGAATATCACTTAGTTCCCTTCGATTGTCTTATATTGCCATTCCTCGCAGCGGGGCCAGGTACGTAGGTCTATGAAGGTTTCCATACAGGTGTCAAGCCATACAAGTATACATACTACTGTGACAAGGCATTTATACAAGAAGCTAAGCTACCGGCTAAAAGACACATGTACGTAAAGAGCGCTTTCACTCACGTGCGAAGACAGCCATATGGACCTCCTCGGCCTGGGCGTAATGTTTTCCCACTTCAGATCACGTGTCATTCCCTAAAATATCTATTTTTTTTTTTAACGCTTGCCCTCGGTTGCACATAAGCAGGCAGACATTATTGATACAACTCAAACAAAGAATCTTATTCTCAAGGGAATGGCACATGTTTTGAAATGAGAAAACATTACGCTAGAGCTGAGGAGGCCTATTGATGTACCAAACAGTCGTCAGTCCTTTTCAGTTGCCACTGTTAAATTCGAATTCCTATAGTATAGAGCCTTTTTACGTGACGTCGCAGCGGCCATCATGGGGTACCAAAACAATACATTTTCTATCCTCCGGGAATTGAACTCTATTTTTATGAAAATACTGTGCAGAAAGTTTCTATTGTTTATGGCTGCCTTCTCACGTGAATGAAAACGCGCTATAGACACTTTTATTTCACCAGATACATCCCTTTCCTCCAGAACTAGAATTATCAAGGCCACAAAAACCATTGCGAGGAAATCCTATCTGAGTGCGAGCAGCTTCTAAAAAAGTGAAACCTTTCTTTGTCGAGGTTGTCCCTACTTTGCGACTCAACTAAAACAAACTAGAGGGGACAAACGAAAAGTAGTAAGAATATCAACATAACACTTACGTTTCAATGTTGTTTTTTTATTTCATTACAACGTTTTTTCAATGTATCTTTGTTAATAAGTATCATGAATGGAAGCTCGCTTCATTGGTTTGACACCTGGTAAAACAGGATATTCGAACCGAGAGGAGATCCCTCTCTTTCGCCCTGACCTGGTGTGTTCAACCAGCACCCACCATTCCCTTGCTACATATTCCTTGCCTCCATAACCAACGTGTGCCAATCCTTGGATGTAGGAGGCTTTACCTGGGATCATGTGGCCATCTGAGTACAGAAACCTGGCCATGTAGACGGGCTGGCCTACAAAATACATACAGATATATAGAATGAATATATACAGAATCATATCAGTCTGCTAATGAATCTATATAACTATAACATATTTGTTGTTTCTGTAGCTTTCTAATGATATACAGTTGATACAGTTGTACTGGTTTGGGTACTTACGGCCATTTGAACCTCCAACAACAGCATTAGCAGGGGGATTGGAGCCACTGCTCTTTTTCAGGGGCGGATCCAGGATTTTTTCAAAGGGAGGGTTGTAGCATTGATTGAGGTACTTGTTTGGCGGGAAAGTAGCATAGGGTTCCCAAACGGAAGTAGGTCTCATGATAATGATTATTTGCTGCAGGCGAGCATGGTTGTTTCAGGTCCCACACACGTCGTATAGAAAAAAAGCGAGCGAAATGTGTTCGGCACCCCTGTTTTAATAAAACTCGTGATGCTGTTGGTGTTGTCATGAAAAAAAAAATAATAATAATAATAAATCACGATGGCTCTCATAGGGGGGGGGGGTTGCAAACCCCAAAACCCACCCCTAGATCCGCCACTGTCTTTTTCCATTCCAAATGTGATTTCCATCCTGGGTTAGTGAGGATCTCATAGTGGTAGCTATTTTCCTCCTTTCYTCCCCAGGGTGCGTGGGCCATGTTGCTGGATTGATCCATTTTTCCAGGAGTGAGGCCAGAGGACAATTGAATTCTGGCAACGTACAGAACCTGAGAAAGTGTGTGTGTAATAAATGGTGGTCAACGTGCACGTATTCTGAAAACTGGGGCTCAAACAGGAGGGTATATACTACTTCATATCATTCCAAATATTATAGTACACTAAACCGAATTACTAGATTCCGATTGTATAAAAAGAGTACAATTAATCTCTAAATAAACTCCGTATATATATGTAGGAGTAACTATTAGTTTGCTATGGGAACCACATAAAAAAAATGTTTAAAGTCATATAACATGTTCATAAAATACTAAAACAGTTGTCCTTAATTGCATATTTTGAAGACATTTGGCCACAGAGACGAGGTTAAGAAATGCCTTTTCTTGGAATATTTTGTTGAGTGGTGTATTCTGAATGAAAAACCGCACGACCTTCTCGTACAATTTGTATGGGGTGCCTTACCTATTCATCAGCTACGGTTGCTATATGGAAAAGAATAAAACCTCTAAACTAGAAGTTTTTCTTGTTTCTTATAGCCTTATACATAAAACCAATTTGTGAAAAGGATGGTTCTGATATGTGTGATGACGTCATCACCGATACATAATTTATGACGTCATATGTCATTTACAAAAATAAACAAGCGTATTTGGTCGGTTGACTTACAACTAAGCACAATTATAGCAAAGACGAAATAAAGTATGGGTTTTCTACGTTAAACTATTGAGAAAATATTTAAATTTAATATTTTCTGCATGATTTGGTAGACTGGCCTCTTCACCGTTGTAAAAAATACCCGTTCATAAACTGAACAACCTGGAAATACTGACTAACTAAAATCAAGATATGTAGGGCTCAAAATCCAATTGGAAAATTTTTCTTATAGAGTCGATCAACACCCAAGATATATACTACTTGCTCAACGAAAGAGACCCTGTGAAACCTAGAATGAATCTTTTACCATGTCTAGGCTTTTCACGGGAGGACTTACTATTCTGAATAAACTTACCTCTCCTGGAAAGTCTTCCCCTCCTGCTACAGCATATGCGGGGACTTTACCGTTGGAAGCCTTTACTCACTTCAAATTGGAAACCGCGGTCTAGTATTATGTAGATAAATAAATGGATGTCAGTAAAGCTCAATTGAACATACCGTGGTATGCAAGCGTGAAAAAATCTATCGGGCTCATATTTTCAGGTGAAGCAGGCATATGTAATACACACCCTCTCACAGCACCTTGCTTTTTATGTAACCAGTTTGCCTTCATATTTCGTTTCTTCAAGTACTATCAATTTTGACAATTTCACCAATACCCTAGAACAATCTCTAATAATCTCTGGGTTGATCAAAAGCAGTGAACAGAAACATCACAGGTCAAACTCCGGACGATATCTTCGTGCAACTGCAGCTTTATACAATCTCGAAAACAGATTTATAAGCTAGTTTTTGCTTCTTTAAATGGCATAAATACCAATCGATATCATTGCCTTGGTCATTGCCAGATTGCAACTCCTTTTGGAGCTAGTTTTGAGCGTACTAAGACTAATGTATATGTAACGTAATATATATATTTAGGTACTGCMTAAAAGCGGAGCTCCCGATACGCAAGTCACAGCAGGGATCGGGAGAACAATTTGAATGAAACTGAACAGGTAAAAATAAGATCGTGAAAAAAATCTTCGATTATATTTTTTATTCGATATGAAGATAATTTTTCCCATAATAAAAGCCATGCAGTGAAATCGAATCGAAATGCACTACATTGTTTGTTTTTTTGTTTTTTGCGCGAGTATACTCTTCCACTTAGCAATTTTGTACACAACTCACCACCACCCCCAGGGGCTAGTTTTGTTCTTGGAAGATTCTTCGACAAGTTTTCAAAGGCCGACAGCTTTGAATCTCTTTTACTTAGAAAAAAACGAAAGATAACGACAGATAATCCAATCCAATATCAAGTTTAGTGAAATTTACCTCGGATGTCTTTCATTGAAATCGAAAATCTGGAGATTTAGGGCAAATCAAGACCAAAAAACAAACTTGTTAAGGTGAGCAGAAAATAAGTTTACTTTAATTACGTCTTTTACCGAACGAGACAAAGTTTACATTCAGTCAGCAAACTTGACAAGAACAACTGAGACAAAATAGAAAATAATGCAAAAAGCAATGCAAAATACAAAATAATGAATTTCTTGTCAGTAAATTGAAGTTTGTAAATATTTTTGAATATTTTTTAGCTTTTTAGAGTGAAAGTCTAGGTCTATACAATAACATCTCTCAACAACACAAATTTAAGCTCATTTTTATAATCATACTTGCTCGAACAGCTTAATAAACAGTTGGATATTTGGTGTAAATTTACATTTCATTCAATAATCAAATAAATCATCTGTAGAAGTAGATATAAAATTATTGAATGAAAGTTTTCTTTGTTTTGCCGATGGGACCCCGCGATAGGAGGCGAACAAACCTGCATTGGTTAAAAACAACCGAGTTGTTAAAGATTTTCAAAGCTAAATAAAGGACGAATATTTGTTGTAATATGTTCTTCGTGTTATATTCCATCCAGTATTAAAATAAATTAAGCTTATCTATAGAAATATTAAAAGTTTTGAGAGAAAGTCTTTGACTTGTCGATTCGTCGATGCTTGTCAAAAAAAAAAGTATATATATATACGATTGTTTGCTAAAAAACACACACCTGAATTCTTGAAGAACACTTCTTGGTCCATCTTTGACTACATGAAAGTATTTTTTAAATTGTTTTTGGTCTATAACTTGTCCTAAAGCGATTGTTTTCTGTGCATTTGAGAGCCGTGTTTGTAAGTATTTCTTTTTTAATATCAAGCGGGATTCCTGTGTTGTGTACACGGACGTACGGACGGACGTACGGACGGAAGTGACGTCACCCAAGCCATGAAAATCAACTCGATATGGTTTACCATTTTTTCTTAAGCATGGTGGCCCGCGCGGGAGCTCCGCTAAAAACCCTTCTAATTATCTTTAAGGAATAATGTTGCCATTTCTTGAAAATAAATTGACAGTATTTTTGATAAACATTGTAGTCGCAGATATTACACAATCTACCTAACTGGAAAATATAAGCCAAATCGATTTGTAGGATTTAAATTAAATTCAACGACTTAATTAGAATATGTATACTTACCACAGTCACTGTTATGAAGATCACTGCGAGCAAAATCAAAAACTTCATCCAAGCAAAAACTTCCCATGTCTGAAATATAAAATTGAAAAAGAGTAAAATAGATTATTTGTCATAATATAACACTGGAAAATTTGTGCGCGTTTCAAATGATGGAAATATCTTGGAAATGGCGAGTTACACCATATATTTTCATACCATGGAGGTTAAAAAAACACAGAAATATCATGGAAGTTTTTTCAAGAGTATGGAGTTACCTTGGGAGTCTTGGAAGTCGCGACTTCCATCATCAGATATTTTCATACCTTGATGATATGATGGAAATTGACATCGGGATACAGTGTAAGGATTTTAAGATCTCTCGTCTCTAGGTTTTAATTTTACCAAAAATAACTATGATCAAAGTTGACTAAAAAAATGCTTTCACTAACTATTTATTGCTTTCTAGTCTGAATGGAAAAAATATTTCCCCAACTGAATCAAAGATTATTACAAATTGTTCTATCGAATACAGGCAACGAAAATTCCTAAATGTTCTTTCGTAATATAGTACACAGAGAATTGATTATAGATATACTTTCTATAATAAAAATAACGAGGGGTTTATTTWTTTTTTTTTTTTTCTTCTTCTTTCTATGTTGCTTACCGGTAACTTTGTTGAACGATGCTTCGGTTTAAGCGGAGTACTTCTCTTTCTTGTCTTGTTCAAAATGGTAACTGAGAGTTTGCCTGATGTTTGGCTTTGATACCAAACTAGTAGACGTGTACTTTAGGGTGTGGGTTGATAATGGATATATAATAGTGGAGCCAATCAGAAAATAGCAAAAAATAATAGTATTTCAACGTATCTTTTTATTCCCATTTGGATAAGCAATAAATGAAACAATACGAGGTAACAATGAAGACTTTACGGAACATGAATTCCTTGTGTTTTCTATAGTAATCAAAGCAAGCATAAGATGGATACGGCTTGGAAATTCAACTATGGAAATAATACATTGTGAAAATGACCAGGCCCACCTATACGGCGAGAACCAATCATTTTGTAGAATAATAACAATGCATTCCAACTTTGGAGAGACTGAGCAGGCCAATCAGAAAGCAACAAAAAACATTAGTCTTTTAACATATCTTTTTATTCCCAAATATAGACCTTTTTACTGCACAATTTTTGAAGTTCGTGCAAGGTAAAACAATAGGTGCGACGACAAAAATTTGCAGTTCTTAGATTCCTTATGTCTTTTTTTGGCAAGCAAAATGCGTGCATATGATTCCCATTAGGGTGATGAATTACTTGTCCCGTGAAAGAATAGTCAAGCTAAAACAATAGGTGCGAGGACAAAAATATACAGTTATTAGATTCTTTATGTCTTTTTTTGGCAAGCAAAATGCGTGCATATGATTCCCATTAGAGTGATTAACTACTTGTCCCGTGAAAGAATAGTCAACGTAAACATTGTTGTTCGGACCCATAAAGTCAAAACTTGAAACTTTTTTCTTTGAGTCGGTTAAAATTTCTTTAACTCGTTCGCTTTCACGCTTCTTGGTAACTGACTATCTTGTGTATGAATTAACTTGTCCTTAAACACATTTGAATAAATTATTTGAATCTCTCGGGACATTTAACAACTCGTCCTCGCTTTGTCCTTAATATTTCACTTGGAACTTTTTTAATTCCTTGTTCACGGGCTTTTACAATTGTAGTAGACACTAATTCCATTGTTTTCTCTTGTTTTCTCTTGTTTTACTTTGACTTTTAGTCGCTGATACCGTACTTCATTTGCTGAATGTAGTCTCGCTTGCGTTATAAGACCGTTGGGATACTCTACGAGACGTTCGACATGAGTAAGTGCTTTGATTAGCGTCGAAATCACAAGGAATTCATATTCCTAAAGTCTTTGTCTTACCTTGCATTGTTTTAGCTTATCCAAATGGGAATAATAAAAAGATATGTTGAAATACTATTGTTTTCTGCTACTTTCTGATTGGCTCAACTATTATCCATTATCATACCACACCCTAAAGTGTACGTATACTTTGGTATAAAAGTCATACACCAAGCAAACATTCAGTTACCATTCTGAACAAGACAAGCTAGAAGCGCAGTATTCCGCTAAAACCAAAGCATCGTTGAACAAAGTTACCGGTAAGCAACATAGAACTAGAAAAAACCCTCAGTTACTGTTATTATAGAAAACATATCTATAATCCGTTCTCTGTTTCCTATCCTAAGGTACGAACATTTAGGAAATTCGTTGCCTGGATTTGATAGGACAATTTGAGATAAATTTTGATTGAGTTGGGGAAATATTTTTGCCTATAAAGATCATTCAGACCAGAAAGCACTGAATAATTAGTAAAAGCCTTTTTTTTTAGTCCACTTTGATCATTTATGAGATCTTAAAATCCTTACACTGTATCCCGATGTCAACTTCCATCATATTTCCAAGGTATGGAAATATCTGATGTTGGAAGTCGCGACTTCCAAGACTTTCAGGGTATTTCCATACTCTTGAAATAACTTCAATGATATTTCTGTGTGTTTTTTTTAACTTGCATATGGTATGAAAACGTATAGCGTAACTAGCCATTTCCAAAATATTTCAATCACTTGGAGCGCGCACGATTTTTCCAGTGTTATATAATGACCAAATAATCTATTCTACACTTTTTCAATTCCATATTTCAGACATGGGAAGTTTTTGGATGAAGTTTTCTATTCTGATCGCATTGGTCTTCATGATAGACAATGCAGTAAGTATACATATCTTTATTAGAATGCTTTTTTAAAAATTTAATTCATTTTGATTTGAGTTCTATATCTTTTCTTCTGTTTTCATTTTACCTTCCCAAACATAGTATTTCAGTTCTTCTCTTCTTTTCGTTAGTTCTCTTTTGTCTTCTCTTCATTTCTTTTCAATTCAAATTTTTCAAACAAAATATGAAGGCGAATTGGTTCCATAAAAAGCAAGGTGGTGTGTAATGCATCTAGGCATGATCTCAACAGTAGCTCCAAAAGGAGTTGCGATTTGGCAATGACCGAGGCAATGAAATCCATGGGTATTTATGCCATTTAAAGAAGCAAAAACTCAGCTCATAAATCTGTTTTCGAGATTCTATAAAGCTGCAGTTGCACGAAGTTATCGTCCGGAGTTTGAACTGTGATTTTTCTGTGCACTGATTTTGATCAACCCAGAGATTATTAGAGATTGTTTTAGGGT
Source organism: Actinia tenebrosa (assembly GCF_009602425.1). Next base: position 51,300 of record NW_022261908.1, read on the forward strand.
ATTGATGAAATTTTCAAAATTGATAGTACTTGAAGAAACGAAATATGAAGTCAAACTGGTTACATAAAAAGCAAGGTGCTGTGAGTAAGTGGGTGTGTATTACATATGCCTGCTTCACCTGAAAATATGAACCCAATCGATTTTTTCACACTCGCATGCCACGGTATGTTTGAGCTTTACTGACATCCATTTATTGATCTATATAATATCAGACCGCGGTTTCCAATTTGAAGTGGGTAAAGGCTTCCTACGGTGAAGTCCCGGCATATGCTGTAGCAGGAGGGGAAGACTTTCCAGGAGAGGTAAGTTTATTCAGGACAGTAATTCCTCCCGTGAAAAGCCTATAGACATGCTAAGAGATGCATTCTAGGGTTCACAGGGTCTCTTTCGTTGAGCAAGTAGTGTATATCTTGGGTGTTGACCGACTCTATAAGAAAAATTTTTCAAATGGATTTTGAGTCATTGATTTTGATTTTTTTTTTTTTTTTTTTTTTTTTTTTTTTTTTTTTTTGCTTGGTTTTTTGTTTGTTTCAATTTCACAAATTGGTTTTATGTATAAGGCTATAAGAAACAAGAAAAACTTCTAGTTTAGAGGTTTTATTCTTTTCAATATAGCAACCGTAGCTGAKGAATAGATAAGACACCCCCTATTACGAATTGTAAGAGAAGGTCGTGCGCTTTTTCATTTATAGTATACTCAACAAAATATTCCATTTCTTAACTTCGTCTCTGTTGCCAAATGTCTTCAAAATAAAAAATCAAGGACAAATATTTTAGTATTTTATGACAACATGTTACATGACTTTAAACATACATACTTTCCCATAACAAACTAATAGTTACTCGATTCTACGTATATATATACATATATACAAGTTCAATTAGAGATTAATTGTACTCTTTTTATACAATTGGAATCTAGTAATTTGGTTTAGTGTACTATAATGATTGTCCCATAACACTATGACGTCGCATCAAAACGATCTATTGTTTTAACGCTTAAGATCATGGTCGTCAGAGGAGGCAAAATAGAAGCAAAACGAATTAAATCACAAAAAAATGGTTAATTAGAAGGGGAAAGGTGATAACAGAGAAATGTTGTACTAAATATCCCGAACGAAAGAGAATTTTGCCTAAATTCCTATCATTCTTGCCCATGTAAACAAGCTGTGACGTCATATAGGTCAATTTGAATGATATGAAGTAAAAATAAATAAATGGGATTTAGCAGTGGCATTTCTACAGAGTAGCTATTCACCCACTGTCATTTCAATTGAAATTTAGGAGTTGATTTTTGCGGAGGGAGGAAAGCCCTTGAAGCACAGGAGAGAACCAACAAACAACTCAACTCACATACGACACCGAGCTCAACGGGACTCGAACCCGGGTCGCACTGGTGAGAGGCGAGCGCTCTCACCGCTACGCCACCCGTGCTTTCCGAAGTAGTATATACCCTAATATTTGAGCCCCAGTTTTCAGAATACGTGCACGTTGACCACCATTTATTACACACTACATTTTTTCAGGTTCTGTACGTTGCCAGAATTCAATTGTCCACTGGCCTCACTCCTGGAAAAATGGATCAATCCAGCAACATGGCCCACGCATCCTGGGGAGGAAAGGAGGAAAATAGCTACCACTATGAGATCCTCACTAACCCAGGATGGAAATCACATTTGGAATGGAAAAAGAGCAGTGGCTCCAATCCTCCTGCTAATGCTGTTGTTGGAGGTTCTGATAGCCGTAAGTACCCAAACCAGTAAAATCTTTATCTACTGTATATCATTAGAAAGTCAAAGAAACCAGAAATGTTATGCAGTTAATTAGACTTATTAGCAGATTGATATGATTCTGTATATATTTATTCTATATATCTGTATGTATTTTGTAGGCCAGCCCGTCTACGTGGTCAGGATTCTGTACTCAGATGGCCACATGATCCCAGGTAAAGCCTCCTACACCCAAGGATTGGCACACGTTGGTTATGGAGGCAAGGAATATGTAGCAAGGGAATGGTGGGTGCTGGTTGAATACACCAGGTCAGGACGAAAGAGAGGGATCTCCTCTCGCTTTGAATACCCTGTTTTACAAAGTGTCAAACCCCTGAAGCGAGCTCCCATTCGTGAACAGTGACGAGACCATGGGGGGAAAAATCAATGATTAATCGGTATTTATATTAGAATTAAAAAAAAAAAAAAAAACAAGTTCGTAAGGGCTATAAATAAAGAATACCAATAAAAAAAAAGATAAAGGATGAAATGCTGTAACGAAATAAAAAAGCATCACAAAACTTTAGTGTCATGTTGCTCTTGTTGATATTCTTACATTTCTTTCTTTAGATTTCTCTAATTTATTATATTTGTGTCGCAAAGCCGGACAATCGGAAAAAAGGAGTGGATAAAAGCCTCCACCTAGATTTGCCATTTAGAAGCTGCCATAGGAAAACATTATTCACAGTGGTTTTTGTAGCCTTGATAATTCTTCAAGTGAGCCTTGAAGTGATTGGTGAAATATAAATGTGTGTAGTATTCTCGGTGTCGGAAATAACGTTAGCCTGCGTGGCGTCCTCTTCCCCAATCCCCCAGAGTCGCCACGCAGGCTAAAATAACGTGCGCTATTTGTACCAAAGATTACCAATAATGAGAAAATATAAGTATATTTACGGAAGAATGGTAGGGGTTGCTAGGGGTTAGGTAAAGCCAATAACACTGAAATTATAAAGAATGGGTAGAAAAGAAGATTATAATATTAATATTAAATTACAATATCGATAAGTATCTCTACATATTGGATTACATATATTTGTTTATTTATTTATATTTATACGTACTGTAAATAAGGATGCCAGTTGCACGTATGACGTCACACATATATTAAAATGCAATGACAAAATCACTGCTCATAGAAATGGCGGACGAGCTTTTAACAATTTTCGGAAGTAGAATTAAGACGGGAAAAGTTTCTTTTTCGAACCAATTATTGTTTATTGGTGAATATTATAACCTATTTGAGCATATAGATAATATTTTCGTAAGACCAGCACTTTAAAGGGAAGGAAGGAAAGATTCTAGTCCAGCGACTCGGAAAAATATTATAATCCAGAGCAATAGAACGTAGATTCGTAGTCGAAAATCCAATGCATCTATTTTAAATGTGTAGGGTAAGATCAGGTCAAGAACGAATGAAGCGAAACCCGAGCCAAATTAAAACCACTGACTAGGAGAAATTAAAGTAGGGTGTACAACGAACTGAGGCAAAATGAGTTCAAACAAGAGAGCATAGATAGGAGAAGGATACTTTTTAATATCGCGAGCGGCATGCGATTTCTCGGTTTGGCTATTTTTGAAAATTGGATGCAGTTTAAATTTCGCCTTGCCCTACTCATTTTTTCAGGGTAAGACTCAGTTATTTCATCATAGTCAAAATATTAACAAATGCCAACTGCAAAGAAAACAATGTATAACTTCAACAATACAAACACTTAAATGTCACAGATTTTACATGAAAACAAACTTCAGACTAAACCCGAGTAACAGAATTGGAAACTGGTACTAAAATTAAAATCGGCTTCACCAATACAAAAACTTCGAAATGTCACACTGAGACTTTCCCTAGAGCACATGAATAGCTATGAATTTCGAACACAAAGTCTAGGTTAACCCTAAGGCACAAAACAACAGACGGACATCGGACAATGGCCGCCCAGAATTGGAACTTGTCCGTTGAAATATTTGTCTTCCCGGTCATTTTGACCAGTAACGTTGAGCCAAAAAACTAATTTGGCGTATCATCATGACCGGCCAATCACCGGCCCTGTAACACTGAGCTCGAGTACACTGTGTTCTTTAATATTCAAATAAGACACGGTTGGCTTTTGCTTTTGTGAACACTGCGGTCCCAATTACAATATTTTATTAACATGTTGTTTGTAAGACCTGCCTATAACATTTCGGTGTTATGTTTTTTTTTACAATAGAATAGACCATTTCTGAATTCCCTTCCACAGTAAATGTATTTGGCTGCATGAAGACAACACAAAAGCTCAGTTAGCTTCCTAATGGAGGCATAACCTAACCAAGGCTTTGTGTTGGGCTTGGAAACTATAAATGTATGAACACATGTTGTTTAACCTCGACTTCGAGCCATTGTTTTGTGGTCATTGAAGTGAATTTGGAAAAGTCTTAGGCCTAGGGCAAACGTCGAACTTTCCATGCACCGAACTTAATTACATCAAAGAATGCCGCCTCATTATCACCTGATATCCATTGTTTTTAAAGAGTTCGGTGCATGGAAAGTTCGACGTTTGCCCTAGGCCTTAATTATGCTTAAAAGTAAAGGCAGTGTAACTTTTAACTTAAAGTCGAGTACATGACTCATTGACTAGTCTTGTACCATGAGAATGTGGCTAAGCATTTGTTTCCAATGGTTGGTAATCTGTTGGGAGATAAAGAACCAAATGAATTGTTAGAAATAGCCAGTGTTATTGCCATAGTGGAAATTCGCAAAGCGCAGTAAAAGTAGTATATTCAGCACCGTTCGAGCCCGGTTTTTGCGCCTGAAATGCGCCTGAAATGCGCCTGAACCGTTCGCGCTCCTGATTGGTCCATTTGATAAGTCGGAAATGACGTCAGGATTGCGCCTGAACTCATTTGCATTGCGCCTGAACTGAAATAGATTCCTATTGGTCCGCTCGAACAGGTGGAAATGTATGACGTTACAATTTATTAGCATTGCGCCTGAACCGCAAGTAATTATATGTTGAAAGGAGCAATCTTTATCATTCTTCCTCTCCTCCTTGCCCTTACGATATCACGTAGTTACCGATCAAGAGAACTAAACCATGAAGTTGAGAAGTGGTCGTGTTCTCAAACCTGTACTGTTCAAACGCAGAACAGGACAAAAAGCAATAGCAAATCTCGTGAAACAAATGAGAAACTTAAGCATTGATGAAAAAGACCAGAGAGTTGAAACTGAGGTTATGGGGGACCTAAAGACATTTTTCAGATTTTTATTCTATCAATGCTGTGAAGACCTTGGAAACAAAGTCAGGTTGACGGACATAGAAAGAGTCCAAGGACGAAAGCCAAATTTTTACGAATTGATAAACTGGAAAGCAGATAAGTTCTTTTGGCTAACGACCTTCCAGGAAGCCCTGCGTCGTATGCAATTCAGACTTCCCTTGCCAATATTTTTAGAAGCTTTTGATGTTTTTATGAAGTATGAACATGTTTCAGAAGATCCCGAGTGCCTAAGACCAGTCCTGAGAAACTACCTCAACGAACTTTACAATAATAACGACAGTGAAAAAATGATTCAACTGATGGAGGAAATAAACCAAGTCAAAAGCCATGCCTTTTCAGTATCTGACAAGAAAATCTACCTCCAAGAGCTTGCTAGTGACTTGGCATCACAAATCGTCAACCCTTGGTTCACCAATCACTCCAATATCATATCTTGGGATGATTTTTTCCAAAACTCCAAATCAAGAATTTGCTATATCCCTGAAGCCAATGGTGGGCGTACTGTGAGAAAACTGCTTCTCGCGACATGCAATTTTTCCATGTTTTCAAGCCCCAGCTACCAATACAGGATTCTCAAGACTGGAGAAAGTTTCACTAGCCCCGAAAAAGACATCCGCAAGGCATTTTTCCTCCACAAAAAGTGTACGGATAAAAATGCCCAACCCATTGCATGACATTCAGAGAATTT
>NW_022261908.1:62823-75337 GCF_009602425.1 Actinia tenebrosa
TAGGCAACCACACATTTGGATCTTCTTGATCACCCATTCGAGATTTGAATTCTCTCAGTGCTCCCCTTCTTCGTTCATTTCTGACCAAATCTTCAGGAGCGTTCATCTTAGCGAGACCCCTTGCAAAGACTTGCCATCCTATTGGATCTACACCTTTGCGCTCTCTCATAAAATCTCCTATCAAATCAACTACATGGGAGCCTGGAAGAGGTCGGTCTTCAAACACCAGCTGCCCACGACTATCCCATTTCATGATTTCTGGGTTTTCTCTTATTTTTTCAATGAGCAGCYTGCCGCGGTTTTTAAGASACTTGGGTAAGGCACTGATAATGTCCCGCTCAATTTTATCCTGTACTTCCGATCTCGTTGCTGCTGSTGGTGGTGGTGGTAGTTTCTCCTCCCCCTCTTGTGGTTCCTTCTGATGCTCTGGACTAGCTTCAAATTTAATTTTCATGGGTTCATCTCTTCTCTGGTTGTAATAATTGAGGTAGTTTTGAAGTGATTGACTGTAGTGTTTGACTTTTTCCTCGTCCGATAACTCTGTGCTTTTCAATACATCCTCCATATCATGATCAAGTCTACTCAGTCTTGACGTCAAAGGTGTGGTTTGGATCTTTTCTCGCTGTTTGAGCCTTTCCAAAGTTTGTTCAGGGAMCAGAACCATCTTCTTGGAGTAATTCATTTAAAAAAATGTTCTAGCACACTTAGCACGGGAGGTAAGAGAAGAGATAGAAAATTTCCTCCTTTCTGAACCAACACCTTTCTCTTTTGTGACAAAGGGACTTGTTTATCCACCAACGACAACAAAGGCCTTTTATATCTATGAAGTTCCTTCTTCTGACGTGGTGTAACGGGTACAGTGGACTTGAGGATATTATACACACATTCACAAACGCTCTTGATGAGATCGTCGTCAGCAACTTTGAGCAAGGCTTTAGCTTGATGGGGTTTGCTTGTAGAYAACACCTTTAGATGATGGAAGTTGTTTCTCACTTGCCGACTCATGGTAAACTAAATTATCGAGTAGGAAGCAAAATGCTTTATAGTTTTTTCACGTACGCATATTGTGTTTCCTCGGGAAAGATATTCGTWCGTAGACGAAAGTCTTCYWRAGTCTCTGGTTTGAGGTCACAAAGCAGGTATCCGTGGGGCTTGGCTGTGGCGTCGTTAAAGGCTTCTTGCATATACTTGACATAACCTGGAAACATTTGTTTAGCCAAGTGGTTGATTTGACTGCTATCTCTTGGAGACTTGAAGAGAACCATGTAATGAGCGTTGAGACTGATATTCCTTAGTTCTTTACCTTGATGGAAAATATTTTGCAAAATAAAAATGCACGAAAGGTTCTTGTGGTGACATCCTTTGRTAAAAATATTGGTTAGTCGTTTGTCATTGCTCACTTCATTCATCAAATCGTCAATAATTACGAGATTTCGGACACACGGGTCAATGATCTCTTCCAAATCATGAGGCAGTCCTTCCACGAAAGAAATGTTTGGCACGGTAACCATCATTTCTTCATATGCAGGCTGGTGCATGCCATAACACCATATGATATTTTGAGGAGTYCCATCGAACATAACATCAGCATTTTCTAAAAGTCGCTTAACGAACTGGGTTTTTCCACAACAGGTGGGTCCAGCGACAATGGCTCCAAAAGGGTGTTTCAATCTTGTGTCCATCTCAAATGTAAATGAGCCAAATCATATATCGAATGGTTTATATAACTTTTTCTCCGATGGAATTAACCAGTCGCATTTTGCATTATCGTATTCTTGAACAACTTTAAAATTTTGAAGTTTCGCTCTTTGTAAATAAGGTTTTCTCTGTTCGGTTGACAACTCGTGAACTTGGGCTAAATGATTGGAAAGTTTAACGAGATATTTTGACCCACAATTTGGTACTGGACAATCTTTGCAAACGCGATAACTCATGTTTTTATTTAAAAGACTTGAAGAAAATGAGTTTCATATCTGAAAATTTGAATTTTTATATAAATTTCGAGGGACAAAAGGGACAAAAGGGACAAAAGGGACAAAAGGGACAAAAGGGACAAAAGGGACAAAACACAGACGTTTGTTGCATCTATTCAATGGGTTTTATTATCTAAAGTAAACAAAGTGGTGATAACAAATTAAACAATCTTATGATATGAGATTACATAATTTTTCACAGCTATTAGAACAGCTATTAGATAATGGTTAAATATCTAAGGGGATAGTTGTGATGCCGTCTTCTAACACTTTTCGCTTAGGATAAAAATACGAGAATCCATTTCTTGTTTGATTATATGTGTAAATGCTATTGTTCACGACTCTAAAACCTTTGTTCAGACCACTACTACTTTGCTTAGTAAGCAAGACACTTAGGTACTTATCCTTATTGATTTCATTACATTTCTTAGAAACACCTTTACAACTGTATTTATCGCTAACCCCAAAGCAGTAGTAGGTCTTAGAACAAAGACCTATGATCCCATCCCCTGACCATTCCTCTTTGAAAAGGCCTGGAGTTCGCTTATCATAGGCTGCGTTCTCAGCACTATCGGTTCTCGGAAACCACTGAGACTTTTCCAATGCATATTGCTCCTTCAATTCTGGCCTCACCAATTCTTCTATACTGTTGCCTGATAAAGCAATATACGCAGAGTCTGTATCCATTTCACAATATTGGAAATTACTCCTATCTATATATTTGTCAATGAAATCAAAGTAGAACTGGAGCATACGCAATTTAGCATATTGATAAACGAAGAAGCCAATCTGAAGAGGTAGATTCAACTTGATGTTTTTCTTACATGACTGCACTTCATAAGTATTTTTATCTATGCTGTCTATCTGTCTAAAGAAGGGAGAATTTATCAGTCGAGAGGCTTGAGTTTGTTCACAGAACTTGATGTTGCGATGTCGCTCTTGATCGGTGATGGTCTTTCCATAGCTAGAGTTTCCAACCTGTGAACAAAACGAAAAATGATATTTACAAAAGATAATAAACTAGGAAACTAGGATATTAGAGTAGTCAATTTGGCTGAAAGAGGTTTCAAACTTACCAGTTTCATTGTATCAGCAATAATAGCCTTGTCAGGGTCAGCATCTCCATCACGCCGTGCATTGGATACGGATTCACCAAACGGTCTGAAACAGGATATTGGACTGTATTCAATTACTTGGTAGATCCTGGTTACTTCAAGTCCATGTTCCAAGTACCATTTAACGAGGGGCGTGGCTAGCAGAATCTTCTCTCCATAGTAACTACCAATTAGACTTTGGCGTGGGGTGGGCATCACTTTGTGTTGCTCTGCAAACTGCTTCATGTACTCTCCAATATCGTCACGGCTGATTCTTGTATTCTTGAAAATGGGGCACATTTCACTAAATTTTGATTTTAGGTGGTCGGGGACCCGTATATCGCATTCAAGGCAACCAAACAGACTCCCATTCTTGACTGCATTCAGAATTTGCTGCTGAGTGAGGGTCCAATACCGATCCAAGGGTCTTTCAAAACGCTCTCTGAGGAACTGTTTGATGTCTGGATTGTTCCGCTTCAATTCTCGCCACTCACACTCCCACATCTCTACTAAGGAATACCCCTGGTCTCGTATGTACTGGGAATTTTGCTGAGTCTCTAAGAACAGATCAGACATATTCTTAATTCTTCTTTCGTTATACTCTTTTCCTTCGGTCAGATGACAAGTATGACCATGCCACYAGCATCCTATAAATGAATAAAAATACATAATAATTAGGTAATGCTAAATAATTAGTTGATATGAAAGTAAAATATTTTACCTTGAAATTGGAATACTGTCTTGGAGGGACCATGGAATCCATCCACTGGTAGTTGCCTGTGCCCTATTCTTTTTTCTGTGCTATTCATGCTGTGTCTGATGACGATATTTCTCTTTTGAGCTTCCCACTCTAGCCAATGTGTTGCCATCCTGATGGAATTTTCTTTCCTGAATTGGTTTTCTTCAAGTCGACGAGTGAAATTACCAGTAGGCATATCTTGCATGATGGCCCACAGGTAAAGCGCGTTAGCATCGTATCCAACAACCTTTTGACACATCTTGGGCTCCCTTCCCATATTCAGCATTTCGTTTGCTCTGATCGTTGTCTTTCCTTTTTCATGATATCTGTGGAATATTATGCTTGGTCCTCCAACCATGTTTGTTTTGAACAGCTTGTATAAATCCTTATTGTAATCATCAAACAATGAAAAGTAAATACCAGGTTCTAATGTCATGAATAGATAAGTCAGAGTCACGCCAGGTATAGAGATTCCTTGTTTGAGCATATCAATATTCTTGTCTTTCCAAAAATGGCACATCTTCTCCAAGGCCTCACAAAACGGCTGAACATCTAAATTGTTGTACCAGACTAAGAAATCTTTAAACGTTTGCATAGCATGATCATGCCATACCTGCTGGCAGTAAAGGTATTCTTCTTCGGAGATGTTCTTGTTTTTCAGTGACGAGTAGAACGCTTGATGAGTGGGGAGAGAAGGACAGTTCAACTTTTGTAGAGAATCCATCCATTCATAAGGGAAGAATCCTTTGGTTTGGGGCAGTCATAGGCCTTTAGAAATTTGTCGTAACTGAATCCTGGGGCAAGGAAGTTGGTCACGTCAAGAAATTTCAGATGTTCAGTATTTAGGGACATGAAGTTGTTGTTGCGTTTGATCGTGCACTGGATATGCTCGTGTTCCACCAATACTGGAATCAAAAACTCTTTGACTGCGTTGAGGTCATACTTGCCCGAGTTGAAACCGACCACTGGAAGCTCTTTAAGATAGTTTTCCAATTTCACCTTGAAAAAAAAATATATATATATATATAAATTCGGATAAGGTTTTGGAATAGTTTATCTTATATTTTAATTCCCTGCAACGAAATAATTTTGTTAGAAAAAACTTCACACCCATTCAAACTTAAATAACATTAAATACCTTTAATTTGAGTAAAGGATGCTTTCTCTTGTCAACTTTCTTCTCGTTGCTTTCCTGAATAGGTCTAGTCTCACCAAGATCTTGGTTTAAGGATCTGTAAAAGGAAAGGTCGTCTTCTACCATACTGTCATCGTCAATAAAGTTGCGATCTTCTTCATTTTCTGATTCAATTTCTTCATCATCGTCATCATCATCATCATCATCATTTATGACGTCTATCCCCCTTTCGCTGTCATTGTCAACATTGTTTTCATCCGGATCAGCATCGTTTCCTAACTTTTCGTCAATGCTCTGAAATACACCTGCAAACTGTTCTCTCCCTAAACGATAGCTTTCTTTGCTTATTCTTATCATGTAGTCGACCATTTCTTGGACCAACTGCTTGCAGTCTCCAGTTGAAACAAAGCAGCAGGGGCGGTCGTACTCAGGAACATTTGAACACACACTAACTGAGATGGGGATATGTTTGGCTTGCCACTTTAGTTTGTTTGTATCTTTAAGGTGATCGTCGTAGTTAAACATACATTCGAAGTCAAAGGTTGCACGGTATGGAAAAAACTTGAGATGGGATGGAATATTGATACCTTCATCTTCCAGAAGGTCAAAGATTGTTGGTGGTATATTATAGACACCGCCTGGGAATGTGAATCGTACCTTTGCTTCACAGGTACGCTCGTGTCGGTGTAACATTCCTGCGTGCTTCCAATACTTGCCACATCGAGAACAACAAAAGGACTTTGAATATTTTTGGAGGTCAAAAATATAGGAGAAATGATCCTTGTAGATGTTCAGATAAAGACTGTTACTGAACTTGCGATGAGAACGGGAAACGAGTCTGGCACATATTTCTGGTTCACTGATAGATTCTTCTTCTTCATTAGTTTCATCTTCGGATGGCTCCAGAGAGTAGACAAATATGTTTACTTCAAACAGTTTCTCTAAGTCTGATAGGTCATCTAAAGTCACTCTATTAAACTCTTGGTCAAGCAAATGGGTTTGTCGATACCTATTTAAGAAATAATGTAACGCAAAGATTATTAAAATCCAATACTAGTCTATCGTCTATATGTCAACATATTGTTTGATTAATCCATGTACATACAATTTCGTGTAGACATAGATTAAACATAAAACAATTAAAAGCGCCAAGCCATAGATACGAGCATAATTTGCATACGCTAGCATGCAGAAGAATAGAGAACGAGTAAGAAATAAAACTGACCTTTCAAAATAATGCTTAGCATCTCTCTCTAAATTTTTTAGATGTGCTCCATTATGTAGAGCCAATGCTCGAAAAAAGCACAGGTTGTCTTGATAGGGAACTCCAGTTCGTTTGTCGCAATCCAACGAATACATCCCACGATTTCTAGCAATGTAATGTGGCAATGGTGTTTCACCTCTACCGATCGGGTGGTTGATGACCTTCGTGACAAAATATGTAACGTTAGTCACTTGGTCAACAATCCATTTAGAATTAGGACGGCGTTGCCGTTGCAAAAACCGGGCTCGAACGGTGCTGAATATACTACTTATGTTCAAAACAAATAAACCAAAATTTATAAACTTAATAAACAAAGAGAAATGGCGTTAGAAAAAATATATGTATGTATTAGGCTCAATTTTTTCAACCAGTATTCCTTAATGTAATTCCTTATGTCGCAAATACACGAGTATACACACGCCGTGTTAAGTATAAGTATTAGCTTGAGGAGCATGTTCAAATTATTAAAAAAAGAGGTGAGAGTTGAAGGAAATAAACTCAAATCACGCGTATATATTATTTTTTAAATTGTTAATGTTGTAAGAAAACATTTGCCGGTAGACATCGCTTGCCTACTAACCATGAGTTAAGAAATGTTTTCATTAAACATTTCGATTTTTGAAACAATCATAATTTTGCAAGTTCGGAACTTATTTCTTCCATACTTCACAGTTATATCAATTTTTAATACGCTCATTCAAACAAGACAACTCTTCTTCTGTGTCCTGTGAATTTTGTAGAACCTTGTTGAAAAGGTCGACAAACTTACCGTGTAGTTGCTTTAGACTTTACCGTATGTTTCCCAATCATACGATAACCATTCTTATGTGAAACTATTTCAATAATGCGGCATTTCATTTTACATGGTGTATTTGCTGTAACATTCTTTCCCCACTACCGAGAAGTCATTTCGGTGTTGTCGCTTGTAAAGAGACGTAGCTAGGTAATTCGAAAAAACTAATTAGGGCAAGACTCTAATGAATAATATAATATAAATTTAAGATAGATCGCGCCCACGACTGATGTCAACGCCGCTAATTGAATTGATGTTTCTTGATTCTTTGCTGAACGCCCTTCCTAATTCATTTTCTTAGTTAGCATTTTGTATTGCTTTTTGTTTGATTAGAAGGCGATATTTTAACTCGAGATCATTTAAGGTTACTGGAGACCCTCATGATTATGTTTCGCTTAAGACTCTCTCTTCGCATCACTTTAAACAAAACCCCATAACACTATATATCGCTTTAAAGGTAATATAATAATGATTCAGAGAATAATATCATTTGAACTAAAGCGGTTATTTATTTTGAAACAATGCCTGAGTCTTGAACACAAATCGGGCACGTTCAGTAGAGGTGAATTATCAAACACGGATTTAGCGCGTATAGCCAAAAGAATTCCATTATGTGAATAAGCAAAAGATAAACAACAAAAGCGTGCAAACGAATTTCAATATCTTGCTTCTTTAAAAAGTTATTGAATTTTAAAGTCGGAACAATGACGGTAATATTTTACCGCATAAAAGAAGAAATACTCAAAATATCAAAAATCGCTCACACCTATTTGTATATTACCTTTTGCTTATTCACATAGTGAGGTTCTTTTGACTATATGCGCTAACGCGATTCCATTAATTCACTTCTACAAAACGTGCCCGATTTGTGTTTAAAGCTCGGCATTGCCTCAAATTGGAAAATCACTTTAAAATACTATTATTTTCGAAATCTTTAACATCTGGCCTTTAAAAAGATATATAATATTAGGGGGTTTTGTTTAACATGTTGCGTTAGAGAGAGATTTAAAGAGAAACATGCCCCTGAAGATCTCCAGTCCTTAAAGTCTTCAAAAAGAGACATAGAAATGGAGATGTATACCGTTAGCAAGAGAATACGAAGTAATATGAATATGTTTACTTGATAAAATTTGAATGCATGGTCTTGATGTATATAAAATAAAACAAACTGTAAAAACGATGACTGGATGGCTAGCTGTTGTCTTTAACGACTAGGCAAAACCTGAACGCGCAATTGCTTAGATCACCTCTGCAAAATTTTATAACAGCAATAGTTATAGTCATAGGTATAGCCGTGTTAAAGAACTACGCGCCTGATCAATGTCTTCGACTTTTAAATTATTTCGCAAGCTGACTCGGTTCTGATCACTAGATGCAATATTTTTTAAAGATATATTGACTCTGAAAAACTACAAATAAACACCAGGTACATATGAGTTTRTTCGAGTTTTGTTTTTGTTATTATTAACACTAATAAAATAATGAAAATAAATTTTGAAATCGATCTTGTATCAATTACTAGGAAAATTTTCTTTTGATTTTATATATGAAATTATTTTGACTGCATATTAGTCGCTTTGTCATCTATAAACATATTTTCATATTTTTAAGGAAAAGATCATTTCTAATTTTTTTAGAAGCGAAGGGCGATATTAGTGAATTTCAAAATTCACTCCAAAAAGACCATTAAAAGGTCTTTCAAAACCAAACTTTGAACGATTATTTTTGTGCCTTAGAACTGTTAGTTGAAGTATTAGATTATCCACCTATTTCAATAAATGTTGTCATCGGCAAAGGCGAGGAGGTCTCTGTAAGACTCAAGCACAGTGGGAAATGAATTTTTTTGATCACCCTTGAAGCTTGTTGTGCGAGTAGGCCATTAAATGGGATGCACAAAAACATCAACAATTTGGTCACCAAATGTACTGTTGAAGTGTTTTATGAGACCTTAATTTACAATTTTTGGAATAAATTAAACCCATTCGAAGGTAAAATTTAATGCTGTTTTTCTCATACATGCTAAACTTAATCTCCTTAAAACTTTCGTCAGTTATGAAGTATCTTTTCTTGTTTAGAAAAATACCAAATATTGTTAGTTTATTTTTTTTTTTTTTTTTATTTTTTTTGTACATGAAATATTTTTTCTCTAAAGAAACAGATGCATCAACTGTTTTAGCTACAACCTAAAATGGTCAAAATATTTTTTGGTCGTTCTCCAAAAAATTGGCAGTTCTAATATAGAGGCTTGGTGGGAAGTTTTCTGAGACATTGAAGCTACCAAATCGTGCAAAACCTCTGCGGGAACAATCATCGTTTGTCCGTGGTTAGTCAAATTATAAGGCCTAAAATTCAAAATGTCCTAAATTCAAC
Organism: Actinia tenebrosa; assembly: GCF_009602425.1. Next base: position 72,192 of record NW_022261908.1, read on the forward strand.
TATATCTAATTAGCCGAAAAAGATGCAATAAGTTGAAGGATATTATTGACCTAAACAACAAAATTCTAGAAAAAAAATTCTAGTGTGCAAACACGGTAAAATTAATTTTTATGCAAAGTAAACAAAGGGTTATTTGCATTATCGTCATTTTCAACCTACCTTTATCGATACATCGTGTCTTTTGTGGTACTCTACTAAATTTTCACAAGGAAAKGTTTCTTGGGAACTCAATAAGCATTTACCGAGCTACCTTGGTTGCAAAGAGATTAGACTTGCTCCAAGTCTCGCTCGTGATTTTTTCCGTTGGCGAGTCGTCGAATTCGAATTTCGGCACTTCGGGTTCCGACAGATTTCCGAAGGGAATGGCCGAAACAAAATGAAAAGCGAGCGAGACTTGTAAAACTCGGCATCTCATTAATATTCGACAAGTTGGCGGGAGCTTTGATTGACATGTCCCGTTTGCATTTCCAGGGGGCACATACGCGTCGACGTGAGCCAATGCTAGCCAGTGTAGGGGAAAGACCGGAGACATGTAAAACATGTAAAAAAAGGCGAGCGAGCGTCGCTGCGCGTGTTTTTACAGCCTGTAAACAATGCAGCTTTATTATGGAAGAGACGAAAATTACGCCTATATAAGCTATACAGCCTGAACTCGAGGAATTTAGGAATACATTGTTTGTGTAAAAGAAATAGCGAGCCACTACAAAGTGCCAAAAGACAACATCATTCGGCTTTATTTTTCAATGCAAATAATAAAAAGACTTTTTGTACTGGAAAGAAAGTTATTTGTCAGAGACTATTCATGCCACGGACTTCAAAGTTATTTGTAAATCATGCTCCAGGAGCATACGTTCAGCCCATAGTCTATTAACTATGTTCAGCCTTAAAAATCATGTAATAGGAGATAGCTCATCGTGATCTAAATGCAACCGACAGGATTTGATTCCTAAATTTTCTAATTTTCTCAACTGATCTCGCATCAAGGAAATCAAAGGCTGGATGACGAGAATTTTACACTTTGTGGTCTTGGATAAGACAATCTCTTGCGATTTTGATTCAAAATCCACATCATTTTTAAATCGGAATGCTTCGAAAGCAAACGGGAATAACTGATATACAGTGGACTTTCCTGAACCTGTTGGCTGCGAAATAAAACAATCTTTTCCCTCAAGAAGACTGCTAATTGCTTCCGTCTGATAATTTTTAAGATTTTCTAGCTTTAGAACATTCTTAACTGCTTCGATGGCTTTTTCCCCAGAACTTTTCGACTAATAAATACAAGAACCAAATCAAATTTTACCAATATGGCCGACGATAAATGATAAAGTCGTGCAATACGACTCCCCCCTGACATAGTTTTGGTCTCTCATGTTGTTGCTCCTCATTGGTTAAGAATGAGTCGATATATTACGTCAGCGGACAGAATCCTGTCCGCGAATATTAATGAGATGCCGAGTTTTACAAGTCTCGCTCGCTTTTCATTTTGTTTCGGCCATTCCCTTCGGAAATCTGTCGGAACCGGAAGTGCCCGAAATTTGAATTCCACGACTCGCCAACGGAAAAAATAACGAGCGAGACTTGGAGCAAGTCTTCAAAGAGATAAAATCCAAGAAAATAATAAAGTGGTTCTACAAAGAAATTTCAACAGAATACACAAGTCATTGAATTATCGTTTCGTTCGATAAACAATACAGCATTTATAGTTTCTTCGAGCTTCAAAATTCCTGTATTTCGTGACAGATTTACCTGTAAGCTGTTGTTTAATATGAATACTGAACTTTCGAAAGCTACAACGTAGAAAACATGCTCATTTTGAGAATATTTAAAAGAAATAATTCTTGATCTAATGTTGTTGTTCTCATTTTCAACCGCTGACCGGAAGTGTGGAAGCTGATGATTTTACCATAATGAATGAGACAAAGAGACAATTAATGTAAAATACTTAAGAATCAAACTAAATAACTCCGTAAAATGTTGGCTTCAAGACACTAACGCATAACGCTTCTGTGATACCTTCCCGTTACCGTGATTGCTGCTTCGCTTCATTTACAAAGCTTAACTATCAAATATGACACTAAAACAGGTCGAAAAAAGACTTCAAAAAGTCCATGTAATAAACTAATCCTTGAAAGATCATAAATTATCTTTCTGAAGTAAGGTACTGAGTCATATACTTAAATATATTGGAGAGACGTAAAAGAACTACTGGGAACTTCAAGAAACCCTGGTAGTGGCAACCCTCAGTGCCTACACCTCATACTAGCTACCTTTCGTTCACAGCTCATCGTAAAGCGCCTTTGAACTTATCCATATGAAAAAGGGAGCTATATTAAATATATTTATGCACTACCTAAAAGCGGAGCTCCCGATACGCAAGTCACAGGGAACCCAATTTGAATGAATGTGGAAGATAAAATTAAAATCGGAAAAAAATCTTCAATTTTTTTATTCAATATTAAGATAATGTCTCCCATAATGAAAAAAATATGCACTGAAAACGAATCAACCAAAATGCACTACATCTTTTTCTTTGCGCGAGAATACTCTCCCGATCCCACTTATATGAATTTTGTACACAACTCACCACCAACCCCCCCAGGGGCTAGGTTTTTTTCTTGGAAGATTCTTCGACAAAGTTTTCAATGGCCGACATTTTTTAAGCTTTGAATTCCTGGTTAATTTTACTTATAAAACGAAAGATAACTACAAATAATCCAATACAATATCAGCTTTAGTGACATTTACCTCGGATGTCTTTCATTGAAATAGAAATTTTGGAGATTTACGAACTTTTATGGACAAATCAAGACTATGAAACAGACTTGAAAACTGGTATAACAAGTTTTGACACGGGAAAACGTGTCAAATGTGCTGTGCGCATGGATACTTTGAATAGAGTACAAGACTATTTGGGATTTAGTCATTGTAAGACAGAAGAAAGTCCGTGGATTCGGTTTGAATATTTTTTACGGTCAAATTGAACCAGCATAAACGAGTCTTGTTCGCAAACCCCAAAGCAAGCTTCCGTCTCTCTGAGAACCAGTGTTATGGTGGCTCCATCGGCTCAAAAACACCACACAAAACATTATTGAACAGAAGATTCTCCATCTACAGAAAAAGTTTGGTCTCGAAAATTTACCTCAGAA
>NW_022261909.1:12262-30733 GCF_009602425.1 Actinia tenebrosa
AAGGCGCTATAATAATTGGCCTTTATTTATTTACATTCATATTTTAACAGGGAGCTTCTTCACCTATAAATGTGATTTTCAAGAAGGCCCTGATAAATAAGATATTTTGGCAATGATACGTAAAAAGAGAATTTGGAGGTTGAATATCGAAAATGGCTCGTAACTGAAAAGTCAAATCACTATGATGTAAAAATGTAAAAGATGAAAAGTTCAAATTATTTAGGTTTACAAGTATAAAAGAAATGCGATTTAAAACATTGGCTAATCTTAGAACACTGTTTAAGTGTGTCATGCTCAGATTGTTCCATTCTTTCATAGCTTGGTACTGCTATTGCTTCCTTGATTTATAGTTGGCGAAAGTAGAGTTCCCCATAATCATTACCCCAGGAAGGGAGGGAACATCAGTGACAGATGGTGGCAAGTCTACTTTCGCAAAATTTTCAACATCCAGATCAAAGAATTTCACTAAATTAGCTTGTTTTCGGAATTTTTAAAATACGCTAAAATAGCATCTAAAATTTAAAAACTCCATACTTTTTCGTACGCCGTTGTATATCAATGGAGCCCAGGAAAAGAGGTCACTTTATTTTTATTTTTTCACTTTTATTACTGAAAAATTCACAGGAATTCGCTTTATGTATTTGGTTAATACTTTTTAAAATTTTCCCCTATTTATTTTCGTTTTCTGTCTTCAGCCACAAAAGTTTAAAGCCAAAAAAGGTACCTTTTTTAAGCATTTCCACAAATGTAGGAAATCAAGTAAAAAGGTACAACTGTTTTTTAAACCCACAATATAAAAAGTCAAAAACTATTAAAAGGGATGGCTTTTTTAACTTTCCATATACGATTCAAAAGCTGATAAAAAGGGTGTCTTTTTTCAGACAATTAAAAAAAGTTCCACAGGTATGGATTGAATCCATTTTAAAATGATGGAAGACAACAAAATTGTTCAGCATTTTAAGGTTTAGGATCATTGGGTAAGATCCATCTTTCTTTGAGGTATTTGAGATAAGCTCTCCATCCTCCTGGATGCTTTCTTCGATAATCCCTTTATCAAGAACTTTGGAATTTGTAAGGAAGTATTCATTTTGCCTCATCTGAAATTCTGATTGGCCCAGTTCTTACAAACTGCACAGGTTGGACTTAAAAATCTATTTTGTATCCTGTGACAGTGTGACAGCAGATAGAATGAAGGAGTCTTGTGTAAGCTCCCTCCATTTCGTAATAAAACGTTGTATTCTACCTGCTATTCTCATCTCAGAGGAATGGGGCAAAAACATTTCCTCATTACTCACATTAAGTGAATCTGTTAGTGTTGTTTTGCTGTTCTTTTGGTCTGTCCCGACTTATAGCCTCTGCTTTCCCTACAGTTGTAGTGGTAGTTTCCTCTGGATTGGGAGCGGCCTTGATAGGAACGCCCCCTGCGACGGAATAAAAAATTTCCCCTAGAGCTATTTGATTCTCTGGTGGAAGATTCTTCATCCCTCTGTTTTGGGTTTGTAAGCTGTTGAGCAGCCTTTTTGCTTTCTGTGACTGATTTCAGCTTTTCATGCAGTTAAGTCATCTTCAAACAGCTCTGAACCAACTGGTTCTTTACTACCACAGATGGTTTTATACTTGTTATCCAAGTCAGCTTTCAACATATCACGACGACACAAGTTCAGATCATGATTAGCTGAAGCAATCAAAAGGGCAGAGTTTGACAGACTCTCCCAAAGCTCTTCTGGAGTTGGCATGGTGGATTTCTTTTCCACTGTCTCCACAATTGCTCCTGTGAGATAAGCTATGGGTATTAATCCTTTTATCAAGGACTCTTGTAGTTTTTGCAGAGTGGCTTGTCAGTTCGTTCGTCCTCAGTGACTTCTTGTACTAGGACATCTACCAAGCCATCAATGGACTTAGATGTAGAGTCAGGCTTTCTCGTTTTTGCCGCGGGGGCTCCCCTTCGGCGTCATTTTCATCCTCAATTTTGCTCTCCTCAGAGTCCTCTCTCAAAGCAGAATCGTATGCCTTTTTCAGTTCCTCTATAACTGAGGCAAAACCATGGACAACATTCGTTAGTTGATCAATTTTGTGGTTGAGCTCGTCAAATCCTTTAAACCTCGTGGTCAATTCATTATCGATGACTGTGATCAATTTTGAGGGCTTCTTGTCCTTCGAGCTGTTTGATGAGGCTCCTTTCTCGCCCCCCTTGAAGCATTAGAGGTATTCTCCATAGAAATATCCTCCAGTGTTTTCCCCGACACTGGCATGGGGTCGCTTCCAGAGTTTGTACCAATGGCATTCTCAAGGTCCTCAAGCAGCGCCGAGTGCGAGGCCATCATGAAAATGAAGATTTCCAACTTTTGCCAACTAGCTTTGCCATGCAAAGCCTCGTAAAAATGTTCTTGTAGACACATAGGTTGCATAAATCCTTAAATCTTGGTCGTGGATGAGCGGATGGTCAAGACTGGAACAGATTCAGTCCGCTATGGTTAACCAGCCATGCAAGATGGGGAAGCGTAGCGTAGTGTAGTAAGTGACCAGTCGTGCTCATGGGTAGTTATCTCATGGAATCTCTGTGGTAGATGACTGATAGAATAACATCTTAAATTTGAAGTTTCAATATAACAGCTATTGATGTTCTGCAAAAATCTGATTGCCTTTTGAATTCCATGTAACGATATAAAGATTTTTTATATTTACTTAGATCTACTTGCCGAAAAATTAAGAATGTGCATTCATAATACTCTTGATTTGCCTCAGAACATTAATTATTTGCTTCAGAACGTCATCTTATTCTAAAAGAACAGGGCAAAAGTTTTCTTATTCATAACTCCAAGACATCGGCGTCGGTCATTCAGCTCGTAGCTTCTTTTCTTTTGTGTTTTTGTGGAGTTATAGTGAACATGTCTCGTCTTTAATCCAATCTTTACTATATATATATTGCTCTGCATCCCTACGCATCAAGCACTGTTTCATCAGTATAGACCACATTGCATGCTTTGTTATATATATATATATAATTATGCATGTATATATATTTTTTCCTTTGTCATGTTTATTTTAGCCTTCTTACATCTTAGCATTCCTTTTGTATTGGTTATCAATTTAATGGGTTTTAACAACTTCAGAGAGTTTTCAATCTAAAAATGAAATTCAAAAATGGCGTTTTTTCTGTTCCCTTCCGTAACACTTCACATTTTTTGCTTTGAAAATATATAAAAGTTTTAATATTTGTCTACTCTTAATGTAGCTGTAGTACTAGTAGGTATCTGTGATATGATAAAGATACTATAGTAAGAAATACTATTGTTCCAGAGATACAAGAAATGAAAATCTCTCATTTTCCCCTCCGTGACACACCAAATACCGTTAAATGACTCTATGAAAGCGGCTGTGGGGGAGACTAAATGGAGCTTTAAGAACCCTTTTCCATGTGTCCAACTTTGTTGTAATTATTATTGGCATGCCGAGATGTACTGGAATTATCGAATTATGATCATCAGTATTAATGCAACTGAAAAAGTTCATCACCTTGACATTGTTTAAGTGTATATGACACGAAATGTAAATATTTCGGTGAGTGATTATTAATGTATCAAAACTGTTTCTCCAAAGTTCCAGCTCGCCTCATATTTTTTGCCTCATTTTCCTTTTTCTTTCACGATCATGTTCTCCTTGTTCATAATCGAAGTCCAGACTGGATTTGCATTTTCTCTCTCTCTCTCTCTCTGCTTGTCGCTTTTCTTTGGTGACATTCCTCCGCCTTTGCCTTTCTTTTTCACACCTCCAGAGTTTTTCCTCTTCCGAAAAAACTCTTTTACTTTGCGTATTCGGACCCCTTATGCGTGCAATAAACAATAACTTGTTTCGAGGCTTTCGTGTCGAATTAACGAGGCCGTATACATGTAGTCAAAAACAATTAGCAATATTTTATGAGTGAAAGGTCAGATAAACGTCATTCCAAGAATGGCTGTAATGACACCTTTGTTTCTGATTATTATTTTACTCAAAAACAGGGATATATTTTATTTCATTGGACTTTCTTGATTATTTATACTAAAAATCATTTTCTTTAATCTTTATCTTTTTTTTTCTTTTTCTCACTTTTTTCTTTTTCTTTATTTGTTTCCTTTTTCTTAAAGCCTCTTAATTTTCTATATTTTTTCTTTATTTTTTCTTTGTTATTATCTTTTATTTCATCCCAGCACCAACCACAAACCCAACTCTGTTCGTTAATTCCTTTTAGGGATTTTAGTCAACTTTACAGTTGTGATCGTTTAATGAAATAGTTGAGTTTAGTAAATAACTTATAAACTTACTCCTAAAACATTATTTTAGTGCGTCCTACATTCTTACCAAGTCACCCAAACAACACATACCAGATTATCGAGGGAAAGGATTTAAAGATAAACTGTACAGCTATTGGTCCACCAACACCAACCATCACGTGGGTGAATATATCAGATGATAGTGTTCATCCCAAGAGCCATGGATCAGGAAGTGCTGTACTGCAGATAGATAACATTAAACGATACCATGCTGGAGTATATGAGTGTAGGGCCAACAACAACCCAAACGAGACTGCAGCCACTAAAAGGACAAAGGTGACGGTCAACTGTGAGTATATGATTATATAGTTTTAAGGATGATGAAAGGATTAGTCAGTGGATTGTACTCTCAAATAACTAAAACCTATAACAAATAACAATAAGCTATATGGTGTAGGGTGTACCCAGGTAGTTGGTAACACTAAATTGGTTATAAGTTAAGTACTGCAACAGACTATACATTTACCACAAATAACCATAGCAAGTATGAAGAAAATGTGTTCACTGAAGAGAATGAAAATTCAGAAAATTTTTTGAGCTTCAAAGCTCAGGGGAATTCAACCCACGACCTTCCATGTTCTATTCAGAGGATCTAACCACTAAGCTATTGGGAACTCCAATGGTAGGTGAGCAAGGTTGTTAGGGTTTTAACCATTACCATCATATAAATTTTTAATGCCAACAGGTTTTATAAAATGTACCAACAAGATTTAACGTCACATTACATTAATACCCTCCTTTGCATCATGGCTCACTATAAACCCTTTCTCCACCTTCCAATCCACACACATACACAGTCACACAAATAAGATGCTAATTAGTTTAAATATAATAATGTTCCGTCACAAATCCTTCACCCTGGTTGGCTAAGCTATACTAGCAGTCTATTACAGCTGTAGTTAATTCGACCCCTGGTAGCAAAAAAAAAAAAAAGCGCCAGTTTTGAACACCGAAACAATGGTGACTACTGTAGCTATCTATTTCAATCCTAATTCCAATTCTTTTATCCATTTATTTCAAATATTAGGGGCTGGTAAGTTTTTACTAGAGAGTTTTAGACTTAAGTTCACGGCAACCGAAAACGTCAGTTGACCATTTAAAAATTATTTTAAATAGCTTTAATAGAATCAAAAAAGAGTCCAAGTAGTAGAAAAACAAAAGAACATTTGTCTTTGGTGAGAAGGTTTGTTAAAGGTTAAGTAAGGTAGTGGAAAACGATGAAAACTTGGTCACTTTTATTGTTTGTAGGGAGAAAAAAAGTCAATCTAAAACTCTACTAAAATATTTAAACCTCTCACTCTCATCAGAGTCAAAAGCCCATTCATATTTCTGCCTAATGGGCTATTGACTTGTAGATCATTGAGGCTGCATGTTTAATCGTTTATTATAAAGGGCGAAAAATAACAGCTGCAAATGGCCAAACATGTCACCATGCAGTCAACAAGACTGGCCCAAAAGGACAATTTAGTGCTATTTGAAATGGCCATTATTTTTAGCATTGTATTGACGGTTTTGGAATCCATACCAACTTGTTTGCATTTTGAAAATTCTCTTTGTCTTTTCTTTTTCTTTTCATTTTACATAAAAGTTACATTTGCAATCTAACACCATCCACAAATAGTAAATAACAGGGGGGGGCACGCTGAGATCCTCTACATTCTTTGAATATTTTATGCTATCTTTCATTTGCATAAAGTAAATTAGTGTCATCCGCAAAAAGATCAAATCTTAATTCATCAGACAGATTTTAATGAAGAAAGTGACTTACTTTGGTGACCTATATACAGTACACAGGCAACCATATATATATTTCGTATAATTTTGTATCGTTAAATGTAACTATTGCGGCTCTCTGGATTTGCTTTAGGTGTTCATTAAGTAGTGCTTGTTCTCGTGGCGGCATTATAAATTAATTCCGATGGACTTGCCGAGGCTATAATTGACCAGTTGATCTTCTAATTTCTCTTGTCGTCTTTTAGTTTCCAGATGTAGCATATTGAGAGTTCAGTGCTGTTTGCGTATGTTCTGTTCCTAATGATAAATTGTGTTGCGTGTGTTGTTGTTTAGTTTTTCACTTTGTTGTTATCTGTCATTACGCATGCTTTGTATATAGGGCTGGTTGAAATGCAGTAGTTGTCGAGTGGTCATTTGTTCTGTATTTCTGCAGTTGCATCTGTTCAGAAGGGGGGGTCAAGTGGTTGTTGATTATTTCCTTGTTATGTTGGTTGATTATGTTTGCTATGTTACCCATGCGGATGGAACAGATAAGATTCAACTACTATATGAATAATATGCCTATACCTCCAAAAAACAATATCTTAAAAAATATAAGAAACAATAGAATGTGTCATCAAACATGAATGTATGCAGAGCTGACAGCACTGTTATCAGGAGGTCCTGTTTGAAAAGCCAAGTAAGAAATACTACAGATACCTGTGGCTAAAGATTGGACAGCTGCTCATGGAACATCAATGGACCAAGCAAAGAGACTGGCACGGTCCAAAACTGTGTTTAACATAATAAAGGGTTCACACTGGATCTTAGTCGACTTAAATAATTAATATTAGGGAAATTTACACTCAGTACTGTACTGGGTCTTTGAATACTCCTTGAATAGTCCTTGAATTTAAAGTGGGTACCTCGGCACAAACCCTGAAAACAGATCTTTGGGGTACCTGCATAACATTGGTTTCCTGAAGGTTTGATCCTCACATAGAAACCATATACCTCCTTTCATTTATATATTTTTGTTTTGTTTTTGTTGTTGGATTTGTTGTTGCTGTTGTATTGGTTTTTTGTTTTTGTTTTTTGGTTTTTGTTTTGCTTTCTTCCCTCTTTTTGTTTATCCTTCCTTTCTTCCATACTCTATTTCTTTGCCTTTGCTTATATATGTATTTTGGTAATGGCATTTTCAAGCAAAATCATTGTTTCTATGAGTTATATTTGTGTAAATGGAGGAAGAAATCAGTTTTGAGGAAAGAAGAAAGGATGGCATAATTCAAGGATTTTTTTGTTGTGTTATTATTTTGACCACCATACTTCACATTAAGGTAATGATGCTACCGGTACATTATTAATAGTTACATAATTATTTATTATGCCTATTAGTCAATGGAATTTATGGTTTCTGTTTTCTTTCATTTAGATCCACCAAAAATAACACATTATAGTGGTGATAAGACTATTAATGAAGGTGGCGTGATAGAATTACATTGCTTGGCATCTGGATGTCCTAAGCCAAATATCACTTGGTCAAAGAAAGGAGGCTTTTTGCAACATGGTGGTAGTTTGAGTATTCCTAGAGCAACAAGAAACGATACTGACAATTATACTTGTACAGCAAATAATTTTTATGGAACTGATCAACACCAGGTTAAAGCATATGTTTACGTAACAGTCAGATGTGAGTATTCTACTATCATGATTATTTAGACCTACGTATTTTATAACTTGTTAAGTTTATACTATCATTATGCGTACTTAGGCTACACTTTTTATGTTAAGTAAGCTACATGTAAAGCTAAATTCAGCCCTATTTGGTAAGGTTATTAATTAACAATTATTAGCCGAAGGCGGAATGAATATCGGGAAATAATAACCGAAACCAAGTTGAAGTCATTATTCCCGATATTCACTGAGCCTGAGGTGAACAATTGTTTTAGTATAAATACACAGGTGATTCTTTAAAAAAAAAAGAAGAAGAAGAAGATAAAAGACACATTTTTTTCCCGGTAACAGCAACAAAGCGGTTGGCCGCCATTTTGGATTATCGCTGGAGGTGAGTTTCTCAACCAATCGGCGCACGAGATTTCCAATAATCACCTGTGTATTTAAGGTAATAAGTATTGTAGGTATTGTGGGTAGTAGTACATTTTAAAAAGCTTATAATAATAGAATCAACTGCCAATGAGCAATTAAAAAAAAAAATCTTCTTTAAAAAACAGCCTATTCAAACGAAGGGCAATATCAACTAAAATATTTTCATAATAATATATTAAATCAATATGTACAGTGTGTCAATAAAGCTAAAACAAAGTATTTGCATTTTATCTTTCTTAGATCGACCATCTATAGTGTACTGGACAAAAGACCAGATTATCAATGAAACAAACCCTATTCATCTGACATGTAAAGCAGATGGTTATCCATCACCAAACATCACGTGGACCAAGTCACCAGATGCACCTCCTGTCACTAGAGGAAATGAGTATAACATCACGTCAGTTGAGAGATCTGGTGCAGGGACATACACGTGCACTGCTAGTAACCAAATAGGGAGTGCCAAGAAAAATATATCCGTTGTAGTGCAATATGAGTTTAAGCTAATAACATAGACCTAATGCAAATGTGGCTGCCACTTTATCAGATTTTATTTTGAATTAATGTTTTATTTGAGCAATGCATACAAATTATAGTATGGGATGACATCAAAAAAAGATGGAGAATTTATAAGATTTTCTTTTAAAACGTTTAAATGCTAGCATAAGGCTAGTAAATACAAATCTCAGTATTTCCCCAAATAAATTCATTCAAATTCTGTTGATCAGAAAGAAAATTTTGAAAATACACCTTTCTTTGCTCTCTCTGATAGTTATATTTATTGTTCATTTGTCTATCTTTTTTATTTATTCTGGAAGTATAATTGGTGGCCATTTTTGCATAGGGTGGATTTGGGTAAAGTATTACTTTTGTGCTGTCTTGTGTTGAGGTTTTAGAGGACATAACGTAGTTGAGCACAGCTGTAGGAAACTTGCTTTGTGTTTTTCCATGCCTTTTTGGAATTTAGTAACCTATCTGTCATGTTTTAACTTCCCTAATATTATATATGTTTAAGAGTTCCGTGTCAAATTTGATGGCCTAAATAATTAATGGTAATTGTAGATGATGTACAGTACGCCTTCACAAAAAAAGTCAAATTGAAAGTGTATGTTGATTATGCTCAAACTTTTTTTTTTAATGATGGAATAAAATATTAACATTTTGGTCTAATTTTGTTTGTTTAGTGCTTATTTACTATTTTAAGGGTCACCAGTTTTGATCACTGCCTTTATAATTTACACTCCTATTTTTGCAAATTCATAATGTTTGTTATATCTTTTTGACTTTATCTTGCATTTTTTTTTTTTTTGAAAGCTTATTTCACACAGTCAACATAAAAACTTACTCCTACTAAGTTAGACAACAGGGGTTGAAAATCAGCATTCCATAAATTTTGCACTTTTAATATGCTGATTTATTATCATTTTGTGATTCTTTTTTAGACAAGCCGACAATTTCAAAAGAGCTGTCTAGCAGTAATAGTACTTCCTGGAATGGCAGACAGGTGACTCTCAAGTGTATTGTCAGTGATGGATTACCCACACCAGATATCACGTGGTACAAGCCCAGTGGTCAGGAAATAACAACTGGTGTCACATCTATTGCTAAAGGTAGTCAAGTGGTGATAACAACGATAGATGGTGCAGACTATGGATCATATAAATGTAAAGCAACAAACATCGCAGGAAGTGTTGAACATCTTATCAATGTGACTCAGTTGTGTAAGTACTATGATTTATAAAAAAAATATTTTACATTTTGCTGAGATAAGTTTTAGAGTGTCTAAAATAGCCCAGGTTTCGTAAAGCTAGTTTATGCGTCTAAAATCATCTACCTCTCTTCCAAATGTGGTTGAAGAGAGGTTTCATCAATACTTGTAGAATTATTCCAAATATTTTCTTTTCTTATGTGATTAATTAATGTTATTCCATCATCATTATTAAAATTAACAATTATTCGACAAAGGTTGATTATTGGTGGAATATTTACCCACACGAGAGTCTTCAAGCGGCGAGGTAAATATTCACCATAATCACTGAGCCTGAGGGAGATGATTGTCTTAGTATAATTTAAGCCTTGAATATCAGAGAAAAGTCAAAATTCAGGATATAAAAAGACGTTTTAAAATTACTTACCTTCTGGAAAACCTCATAATCACCATTCCAGCGATGATTATCGTCTCAGAATCACCAGTCGCTCGACCAATCACAGCTGGATAAACTCTGTATTCAAGTCTAAAATTATGCTAATAAGCTATTTAACACTTATTGACTGGTTCAAGTCAATAAGTGTTTTGCTGTATGCCAAGTACCAAGTTTTTGATTATTTGATTTCGAAAAACCTACTTTTCTGAAAAAATCACTTTGTTGTTGTTGTTGTTGTTGTTATTGTTGCCTGCTGAAAGCCGTTGCCAAGTCTTGCCCAATCAGAGAACGATAAAAATGCTCTTTAATAGTTGGTATATTACAATCACTATGATAACCTGTTGTCGTCAGTCCCCCCAGGTGCCCCTAATGTCACGATACTAGACCAGGATATCCAAGCATCATCAGTAACTGTAAGATGGGCCAAACCTGGTTATGATGGTGGAAGTCCTGTTATTGATTACAAAGTACAAATAAACACAAACCCACCACAAGAACACAACACATCAAATACCGAGCATGAGTTGACTGGTCTGACTAAGAATACAAGGTATGAAGTCAGAGTCTACACAAGGAATGCTGTTGGTTATGGAAATGCATCAAACCTCATCTTTACCACAAAGAAAAGAGGTAAGAAACTTTTATTGATATAGTTTATTTGATATTCTTGCTCCTTGTGTCACCACATCGTCTCGTTATCATATGTACCAGTATGTAACTATCTTATTCATAGGCTTTAAACGAAAGAATGAGAAAAAATGAACATTTAATTTTACGATAATTGAATATTAATCGATTCTACCTAAACATCGCACAGACAAAGATATAAAAGAAGTAAATGCAAACAAAACAACAACAAAAAAATGTTTAAACAAACTTTATTTGTGTATTATTTAGGTCCATCACCATTGCCCAGTTTTCGTCTTATCAAAAGTACAACGACAATAACTTTATTATGGACAAAACCAGACGATAATGGCGGTGAACTTAAAAATTATACCATCTATCAGAAACAAGGTGTAGAAAAACGCTGGGCAAGCATACATGTCGTCCGTGACTTGACCAACTTGACGTATGTTATACACGTGAAGGGTCTGGAGCCTGGTCAGACGTACAGGTTTATTGTCACGGCAACGAACGAGTATGGAGAAAGTGAAGTAGGAGATGATAATGGTAAAAAAGCGTATATTTCACCAATGCCTTCAACTCCGTCACCTACCACAGAACCTGGTGAGTACAGGTCAACATGGCGTTTGACATACCATAAATAACAAGCAATTAGACTTAGTACAACAACTTAACCCGATTGATTGACTAAGGAAAGTGAGCAAACGCTCTGGCATATCTGGAAAAAAAAAAAGAAAACAACAAACGAACGAATTAACCCAACATATCTGAAAGAAAGAAAACAACAGCAACAACAAACAAACAAACACCTCCAATTAAGCCCTAAAACCAAGAGAATATGAGCTAAGAGAAGGAATTCCCGTGCCCCATCATGTGCACACTTTGATGCTATTTTTAGAATCTATTTTTAAAATATCATCCAATGATATCATTTAATTGATCGTTAGATTTTCTGCACGGGCAGAGTACACGCGCGCTCTACGCTGTTTGCTAACGTTTTCTCAAAATGACGATGTAGGTCGAAAGCTTTTGAAAATAAATGTAACAATACTCCAGAAAGTTGAACAAATTACTACTTCAATTTCCTGTCGTATTTGCCAAGCTTTTGACGTGTACATTCACATTCAGAGCAGAGTCGAAATAACGGAAAAACTGTGCACCTAATGGTTACAAGGCTATATAGGGGGAATTCCTTCTCTTAGTTCATTTTTCCTTACTAAAGCTTGATGCTATGATGCTATAGGTTTAATCTCGCGTTTCGAGCGGGCGTTTCTCACCCTCTCAGCTAAGAAACGTACATACTAACGAAATTAAAGGGAAGAAAATTCTATTCTTTGCGCTTAATTAGTGAGTCAAGCTTGGCGTAGATTTACATTTATTTAATGGATCCTTCATGTTTTTCAATCAGGTCCAAATAGAGATGAACGTAAAGGTTATGGAGATAACAAGGGCAGTCCTGTTGTGATAGCTGGCGCTGTTGGTGCTGCAGTATTTTTTTTAATAGCTGTGGTCATTATTATTATTATTCTGAGGAAGAAGAACTTACTTGGTAGAGGTAAGCTGTTGAAGTATATATATGTTTAACATATTTAACGATCACCACTCTTCGTACCAGGGTCTTCCATGAAGCTTCGCTCCACAACGCTACCACTGCATTCTTTCCTGCAATGTTAATATGGCTTGACAATTGGACGTTTATATAACATTAGGGTGATTCCGTGGGTGCCATGTGAAGCGAATGATCTTCTTTACTCTCAGTAGAATGAAATCGGAGCACCCCTTTGTAAAGCCAATCTTACCAGCTTTTTTCTACCTGACGGCCATTTTGGGACCCATTTTGGAACCCCGATTTTAAAATTCCTGGATCCGCCAGTGTTGTACAACCAAGCTAATAATACGGCTTATTTAGAAAAGTATGCTTGTAATGATTTGATAATATCAAAAAACAAATATGTAATAGGTTAAAATTAATCGAAGAAGAAGAAGGAGAGAAAAAAAAGAGTTTTTAGAAGAGAACCGTGAGCAATACGAAACAAATAAGTTAAACGAAAAAACAACATCAAAACACACATACAACACAAACTTATAATGCTAAACAAAGTAAAAATTGTTGGGGAAGCAAACTAAGAAAAGAAAAGAAAATTCAGTGGATGTGCAAATAGAACATTCCTTATGCAATACCCTGACTGTTTCTGGGTTTTTTTTAATCACAGGTTCAACGAAGAGCACAAGAAGCGATAGGTAAGATGACTCACTGAGAACATTCATAAACTTAATACTCATTCAATGTTGTTTACCCAGTAAAAGTACCGAGAAGACTTCCTGGTATGATTGAGCAAAATGGCTCTGTAGGCTGATTTTTAAATTGTTGATACCAAGTAATAGCAGGAGAACAACAATAGGCTCAACACTGATATCCACCTGTTGTGCGTAGCAATAGCATGCTTATCATAAGCACTTATAGAAGACAATTTTTGGAGTGTATCGTCTAAGACACTAAATTTCATACAATTTTGAAATTGTACTCTTGGGTGTCTTTTCATGGTACTTCCATAGCATTCGCAAATTTAGTTTGTATCAATATGTTTATTAGAGCCTCATATCATAATGATATCGACCCTGACAGTGTAACCCAACAAGGAGCTGCTGCTAGTCTTGGTGGTGTAGATGATGGCATACCAACGTATGCAGCAGTAGATGTGTCTAAGAAAAAGAAGAAGAAGGAAGCACAAAATGAAATAGCAGACTATGCTGTTGTTGACAAGAGCAAAAAGAAGGTACATCACAAAGACTTAGCTATATATTTGCATTTTTTCATCCCCCGCCTTCTTTTAAACTAGCTGATGCTAAATAGGATGTGCCTGTATAAATATTGATTATAAATAAATAAACACACTAAAGTTTTCGAGTGCTCCCGTTTCTATGCATCGAAAAACTAATTTTGAAAAACTTTTCTTTCAAATCGTTTCAATTTTTTACAAATGTTCCTGTCACTAGGGTTGCATACCATTGGTCCCCTCATAATATAAAGTTTGAATTGAAAACCAACAAGGAATACTAGATGCGCTTGGGATGCCAGAAGAGCCCATGCACTCTAAGTCAAAAGGAAATTACGATCGATATTTTAAAGATTAGGAATAGAAATTTACCCTGGTCCCAGAGACGCATGGATGCCTGGGAAGGAGAGGGATCACACGGGATCTTTGTCTTCCTCTCCCTTCAATCTGCATGATTGGGTATCAAGATCGCCTATATTTACCTTCCTATGTACTCCGGTATGAAGTTTCTACAATTTTCTTTTTTTTCGGTCTCAAGACTCATCCACCTGAACCAATATAATGTTCTAAATTGTTGTTGAAATCATGAATTAATAATGAATTCGAGAACCCCATGTAGTTCGCACAACAAAGTCGAGGCAACTTGTCCTCATTGAAACGTTTAAAAGTTGGATTGGACGAGAAAGTTTCTCTTTACACTAACACGACACAGCATAACAAGCAGTTCTACACTTCTTTAGCACACGCGGAATCGTTTCGCTAATGTAAATGACAAGTAGGTTTTGGGGGATGTGACGTTTTCATAACTGGCCATAGAAATACATGTGCCCTTGGGGTGCTGTGTTTTCCGACAAGGTGATGGGAATGCTTTATGTGATCTCCACCAAAAGTTATTTTATGTCGCGACTACGATCCTACGCGCGTTAATGAGAACTTGTAAAACATGGAGACTATTAGTCGTTCCGGGGGGATGAAAAAACTTGGTCGAGCTGGCATAACAGTGCATTGCGGGACAGTTTTAGGATACATATTTCAAAGATCACGGCTGTTTTGTCCCCTTAAACATCCCACAATGCACTTTAATACCAACTCGACCTAGTACCCCCTTTATTCTGGAATGGTTACTAACCATGATTTACCTTGCTTTTTTCATCTTTTAGCGTCCTGGAGAAATTATCTATGCAGAACTTGCTGACTTCAACTCCCCCGGTGAAGCAGCAGAAGCACCTCGTCCAATAACATACACTGGAACTGACTATGCTGACATCACACAGTTCCAGAAACAGGACGAACCGGAACCTACTTACGCCAACTTCCAACCATCAAAAAATTTCACTAACATCCAGGGCATGTAACTACCATGCTATTTAAGAAAGCCATCTGAAATCATTGGAAAGATGTCTGTTAGTTGAATGAACCTAAACCTCATTGGTTCTCTCGTATCCTACATTCTGTAGCTGCTTATTAATTAGTTTGATATTTTGTTTGATATGTATTAACTTTCATTTGAATTAGACATTTCACTGAAATTTTCATAATTATGCGAACTCTGTCTGCGAGCTGCACGGTACCTTTCATATTTGGCGGCAGCGAAAACCAAATTTCAACGTGCAACTTGGAGACACAAAGTTCGCATATTTGTGGAAATTGCAGTAATGAGTAGCATTGCTCAACATATTGCAATAAAACCTTTTCGAGTTCCAAATTACCGCTGTGTTTCTTGATTACAGACTCATTTACAGGCTAACGAGTCTGTAATCAAGAAACATAGCGGTAATAGGGCATTTGCATTATGGCGTCATTTTACTACCACTACCAAAATGCTTCGTGAATTTTCTTTCTTATTCAAATTTGTAGTTCCTCATGGGAATAGTGAGACAATTGGTGGTAATTAACAGAACAAAAGACAGTGTGCAATGGAGTCTGGTAGTGGTAGTAAATGACGCCATAATGCAAATGGTATATTTGGAACTCGAAACTGGACTATTATGTTTCGTAAGATAATTACCGTCACAGTTCTTTTAGCCGAAAACTAGAGCGTAGTAATTGCTAATTATGACTCTTTGTTTTACAACTTTGCTAAGAGGTTTGTTTTCTATTGTTTTTGTTTTTTTTTGTTTTTTTTGTAAAAATAGATATTCCGTTGATATATATTTATTATGAATTGCAATGCAATATAATTATTTTTTCCAAATTGCTACTTTCAATTGAATAAACTAGATTTGTATTAAGCGTTTATAAATGCTACAAAAGTTTAATTTATAGTGAAAATAACAGCTTTATAGTTTTTTTTACAAGATCTGAATAAAAAAATGAAAAAAAATAGATAAATAAATAAACAATTTCCTCGCTTTCTAGAGAGCTGCCAAAATGACAAAAAGCACTTGACGTCGTAGCCGCCATTTTTTGGTTGATTATAACGATAGCCATGTCTCAATTAGGTTATTTCATTCCACAGATTATGACTACGATTTACTAATTTCACACGAAAAGAGAGGATTTATAACTCAGAGTATCAAATGAAAATAGAGTATTTTATATTTCGAAATATAGATACAAGTATGCTTTATAATTCACCCAATTGACTAGAATATTTTCGAATATTGAGAGAATATATTTTTGAAGTATAAAAAAAAAATTATACGCATAACTATGCTTGCAATAATTGTAGTTTATCCACGTCTTTATATCGTTGTCATGTTTCAAAGCAGTTGTAAAAGTTTTCTTTCTAAACAGGAATATGCCAAGATCAATCGGGCATTTTAACTTTCAAAAGAATCGAACCACCAACCCCTGCACTTCTGGCACAAGACTTAGCAATCGCTCTCACTAACTCTAACTTTCAGATAGGAATTAAGTGGCAACAATAGCAGGTTATATTTCAGGAACGAAAACATAGTTTTTTAGCTTAGTAAATTTGTATAGGAAATCGCACGACTTCGAGTACAATTCGGAATTTATAGGTACGAGTGATATATTGAAAGTTAAGAAAACTCAACAACTCAATTCGGACTCTACAGAGTACAATTTGCGATTCAATTGTACTCCTCTTGTAAAATCATATTCCAGTCACTTTGTAGAGCGTATTATCAATAAATAAACAATATTCTGTGTTTTCTCAGTACCTTTTAAACAGTAATGAAATGTCACTGATTTTCGTTAAAACATTAACGTGCTAAATAAGAAAACCTTGAAGTAATACAAGTACGAGACCTTCTACCTTGCCATTCCACTGACTACCATAAGCCTAGAAGCAACCATGACTTACATATTTCCAAAACTTCTCAATATCTGACCAAGAAAATTTGCTGATTTAAAAATTGAAAAATAAGCTTTCATATTTGTAACTAAAATGTTCAGTAACTCATTTTTTGCAAAGCTGGTTGAAAATGATTCTGGGTAAAGCGTGAAGACTGGAGTACAGTCCACGATACCAATGTTATATCTATGTAGAACTCGTACTGATTCCTATTGAAAGTAACACCCCAAACAGCAGAAAATTAATCTACAAACATTGTAATTCTTTGATATGGGTATTTTCACGGTCTTCAGCCAGCTTTGGTGATTGTAATCATTAAAGACCAAAAAATATATATTATAATACATTGTAATAAGAATTTTGCTTTTATAGTACTTAGGAAAACCATTTAACTGAAATTATCTAGAAGTTGTGGCTAACATGAGAATAGAACCCCAAAATTGTTTGTTTTCAATCATTCCCAAGAGAATGAAACAAGGAATGTCATTTCGTCAATTTTGGCGGATGATATAACAAAAGAGACTATTCAGAATATTTTGCTAAATACATTAAACATTGCGGTTGTGAAAACCATCAATACCTTACATTCCAACCTGAAAAAGCAGTTTAATCTCACATCATCCTTTCGTGTTAGCTTCAATTTCGTGTTTACTTAGAAAGTGGTATCTTAAATTAGAAATTGATAGAAATTTGTAGAGCCTCAATTGAAATACTACTTACAATTCATTAATATTTTCATATAACCTTGTTCTTAGCTTCTTGCATTTTTACATTTTTACATAGCCATTTCTCATATATTCTTATAACTTTTTCATATTGTTGCAATAAACCTATAACTAGTTTTGAATCGTTTTCTTCTCTTTTCTATACACAAACACTACCAACGTTTTGAATTATTGATGGTGTACTTCGATAACTGGGCAAACATTCGAAGTACACTTTCTCGAAAGTCATGAAAAAAAAACATTTTTCTCTTTCCTCCCTATTACAGTCGTTTAATTCATTTCAATAATTAGCTAAATTTATTGATTAGGTAATTGACTTTATTGTTTGTTTATCTGTTTGTTTATTTGTTTCTTTAACTTAGTGTGTGTTTTCGTATATTTGTAATTGTTATTGTTTGGGGGGGTGGTGGTATTGCTGATACTCAATTGTTCTAAAGCAGTACTAGCTTTTTATCGTACAAACGAAGTGTTTTTTTTTTTTTTGTTTTGTTTTATCTCCAACATATATATATCCAAACATTGAGAATTGACCGTATGAAATTATGCTTTTATTGCAGATCCACCGAGCATAAACATAACAGCAACGCCTGATGTAGTAGGCTGCATAGGCCGTAAAGTGCAATAGAGATTTCCGATTTAGCGGATTAGCGACAGTATATTCCACGCTCATTAATCCACCCGGAATATAGCCTGAGTATCAGGTCTTCCGAGGGGGAGTGGGAGAGAAGGGAAGGAAGCCGGCTCTCTCTTTCCCCTCTCCCGGAGAGCCTGATACTCATGCTACCCAGAATATAGGTTAACTCAGTA